>OZ010799.1:93671621-93867913 GCA_963932465.1 Maratus speciosus
TGAATGGCCCATCTATGAAGTATTTTTTATTTAATACTCCGGTCGTGATAGTAAACACAATAGTTGAGTACAAAGACGATGTTACTAAATGCAAACCCAGATGAGATGATCAGTTTCCCAGAAAAATCCATCAGGCAATAATGCAGAAGAAACAGTTTCCATGGAAAAATATTTCTTTTTACGGAAGTGGGCATAAGATGTAAAGCAGTGGTGGTCTCCCTAACTCGGCAAATTTTTAAGCTGTTTACAGTACGAAGATCAGAGAGCAAGTCCTTTTCAATCTGCGTAATTTAATACGCCAAGAATACATCTGTCATGAGCCAATACGCCAATCACAAAATAACCGTTAAACTGGGAGATACATTAAAATTTGAACTAGATAAACGCCAAGGACAGAAACCACATTTGGCAATGAATTAATAAGTAAAATAATAAAGTAAACCTATTATTGCTTACATAGAGTATAACGGTGAGGATAATTAATGTCAAATATCTATTTACCGGCCGAAGTGAAAATGAAATTTATGTGTATTTTAACGCATTTACAAGACGCCAGCAAGCTTAAATTAACTATATGATTTTTATATTATGTAAACAGATTTGTAAAAAAACGGCGTTTAACAAATAAAATATCAATAAGGAATATTTATGCGGGAAAAGGAAATTGTCCTTAAATTAGAAATAACAAATAAATCATTTATCTGAATGATAGCTTTTAACAGAAACAAAAAGAATATTTATGTGAGTATAACGATTGCACTTAAATTAGACATACAGAGAAATGATTTTGAATGCTAGCGTTAAACAGAAGAAAGAAAAATAAATTTTGAAAACAGATTAACTTCGACTACAAATCTAATACAAATATATGGCCTCGCCATACGATCCTTCAAACTGTTATCAGTATCGGCGTCTTTTCTTGTGGCCACGCGAAATTTTTGATCTTTAATGTCTTTAAAAGGAAAGGGACTGATGTCTTGCAAAAGATTAACCTTTCCTTCAAGTAGATTTGACCTCTTTATCTCGTAACACATTGTTGATTCCCCTCATTCTTTTGTGAATAAACCGCAGAAGGGTCCAGAACAAAAGATTTCCATGAAAACTTTACAAGAATGGCAAAATAAGCATTTGTACGCAGCCTTATACGACAAATGACTGGCAATTTAGTTATCTATGAGTAGTATCATACATAAAGTCAGAGACATGAAAATCGATTGTAAAAAATGTGACACTGCCTCCAAGGCTATTAGCACTAAAAAAGATCAATTCTAGAATACAAATTTAGATTCACCCATGCCGTATGCTCTCATGCGATTGATTGCTCATAAGAAATTTAGCAAGTAGTTAAAGTCACTGAGTCCATCTATCACTCTAAAAAAAGGAGCAACACTGAAATAAATTAATGTTTGACTAAGGCGAAGCCAACAAGAGTATGGATTCTGTCATAAGGAGAAAAAACAGAACACAGAAATTTATTTCAGTTTGGATTATCAAGCACATCCATGATGGATTTTCTGATAAGAAATATTGCATGATAAATCGCAGAAGAATAGGAAATAAATCAAGAACACAGTGTCCTCACTACTTCGATTGTAATTGTTTAAGCATATATAGGGCATTCTCACAATCTTTTGACTTTCATGTCCCTGAATAATAAATTTTTATTTAATACACTTTTTTTTTTTTTTTCACATACTGGGGAACATTCTATTGCATGATTGCATAACAATATTAACGAGATGAATAAGTTTTGAACGATGTCGGGGGTCCAAATACCAGGAAAACTCATCTACCGTCCCGTGTCCCTGATGCTGATTTTTAAGTTTGGAGCTGTCTGGATAAAATTGTTTCAATAAAAATAATTCGATGTAATTTTTTTCTGAAACTGGAACTATTGTTTTATATAAATATGTAGCTAAAAACTTAACCTGCGAACATTTTTAGGGTTGTTATTATTTTTTAAACTCTGTCCCTGAGTTTTCGATTCCTTACCATCCCTCTTGTAAAATTATACAGAAAATCATTTCAGATGCAGCCACAGAATTTTTTTCAAGTTTTTTCTCATGCAGAAGTATGCTAGAAAAATAATGTCTAAAATTCTCTGGCAGGAAATTTACTGCAGAATTTAAATCAGCATTTAAATATCAATTTCAAGCATCGTGGCTTTATGGGTAGTCTCATAGTCAACTTATATCAACAAATCCTTCTATATATAAAAAAAAAGTTTTGATTTGGAAATGGACCAATGAACATCTGCGCAGATATTCCGGGTAGATCGGCATCCAATTTGAATGCTTAAGCATGGCCTTTCATCGTTAATATTAAAAAAAACTGTTGCATACAAAAACATGAAAATCGGTGGTATTATAGAGAAATGTTTGATAAACACGCTGATGCAGACAGTTTTCAAATCGAAGAATTATTTTAAGAGATATTTAATGCTAAAGTTGGACAAAATCGTTCCACTAAAAAAGTTTTATTGGAGCAAAAACTATACATGAGAATTTAATCATTTTTAGATCATTTTATACGTTATAAGTTCCTGGTGTGCAGATTGTATTTATTTTTCTTATTTGACTCATTTTTTGAGGTTTTATTTCAATTTTAAATTCAAATTTTCAGCATTTCGAGAGATATTTTTTACAAATTTTAGAAAATGTTATTAATTTAAACTGTTGCCAGTTGTATAAACAGCGCAAACAATAATGTTTACTTCAAATTAAAAATTTATTTACACGTGACTATTACAAACAGAAAAAAAAGCTTTAAATTTAGAATTAAATGATTACGTGTTAAAAGCAGGAAAATTACGTCATAAGAACCATAGGCACAAATGTCATATACATATTGGCGCAATTTTTTTCCGACGCCAATTTGGCGAAAACATCAATAGCATAAACAACAACATCCGGGTTACCATATCAAGCAAAATAACGACACTTTAGCACCAGTTAAGTACCCGTTGCGTATATGAAATTGGCGTCAGAAAAAAATTGCGCCAATGACATCTGTGTCGAACCATATTTACACAAAATCTTAAAATAAAAAAAAAATCATTATTATGCGTTAAAACTTGTAATTTGAGGAAATTACGTCATATTTAAAATGGCAAAAAATATAGCAAAACAATTTAAATTGAAAAATATATTTGCGCGAGATATTTTGAGATAATCTTTTCAACTATTATCGTGAATTCGAAGACAGCGCAAATAATATTGCCTTCTAACAATAAAAGTATTTTCACGTGAATATTAATAAAAGAAATAAAACTTTGGTGTAAATTACGTCAGATTTGAAACGATACATTTAAAATGAATTATTTAAAAGAACGATCTTATAGCGCTGTTAAAAAATACCGGGAAACAATGACACTGTTTACTTAATTCATTTTACATTAGCTTATTTTCAAATGTTTAACTAATTTTTTAAATTAAATACGAAAACAGCCATTGTATCTCTTAACAGCAGCAGATTGGTCCTTAAAAATCCCCAATCCAAGGAAAACGAATGGAAACCCATTTACAGAGAGATCGCTAATGTTTTTAAATTTTAATTCAGTATTTTAAAAGTCGATCAAATTAGCGTGCTTTTTGGATTTTGGTGTGTCTGAACGGGGGTTGGCGAGCGTAGCTCGTAGGGGGCAGAGCCCCCTAGTTCAATAAAAAAAAAAAAAAAATTCCTACATAAAAGATTATCTTTTTTTCATCGCCAACCGATGATAAATCGCCAAATAAACAAAAATTTCGTTATTTTTTTACGGACGTTGTATCGGGGTTAAGCCAAAAAACTTTTTATAAACATATATATCCATATGAGAAGAGCATTCTGTAATTTTTTCAGATTTTTCTGAGTATGCCCGTATGGAGACCTTCCTTGTTAGTCTTAACTGATTTTCCTAAAAATAGGTGGTAATTTTCCTTCATCCTTACCGTCCCTTTTTTCCAATACCATCCCCCTTTTTAGGTGCGTTCGTAATTATATAAATACGTAGCACCTATAGTCGTCGTTCAGTCCGTCCGTCTGTCTATCCGCATGTAACAGAGCAAAAACTACCCAACCGAATGGTCTGAAATTTTAAAGATGTAATTGTTGCAAAATTTTGTTGAGCTATTTCAAATTTTAGGAAAATCGGATGTATAGTTTAATTACAGGGACAGTCAAAAGTGTTCCGTTACATTACGGGGAATGGGAAAAAATTATTGGAAGTGCATTTTAATGATGTATCAGAGTATGCGCTTTATGAAGTGCAAAAAATTATACATTCAGTACAATATGGGGTGCAAAAAATAATTATAAAACTAGTACGAACGCACCTCATTTGCCACGTTTGACGAGCAATTTCCAACTTGTTTACCTTACCGTCTCTTCTTTAACACCCCTTTAAGACAATGTTATACAAAAATTTTGTATTAAAAGTACTACATTGTTATTATTTCTTATTTGAATGTCCTGTGGGTACTATGCAAATTCATTATAAGTAAAAATTTAGAAGAAAATAAAAAGTTATAGGGGTAAAATGGTAAGGAAAATTAAACTCGCAAGTTTAACTTAAACCTCAGTTAAATAAAAAAAATTTCGCTGCAGACCATTTTTTCTTTATTTTGAATCATTAAGGCATTCGTCTATCAGATTAAAATGTTATTTTAGCAAGTTTAATTTCGCCAGATTTTTTCCTCCAAAAGTCAAAAGTTTGTAAGAATGCCCCATATACGCCAGGAAACATTTTCTTAAGTATGCAATACCTAAAAAAACAAAAAAGAAAAAAAAAATCATGCGTCAAGCTGAGATTATGAGACACCTTCCAACACACTCATAATAATAAGCAAAACTTCACAGTTTAATAAGTTGAAATAAGATGTCTAATTGAACAATATGGAAATGCATAACACTTTTGAAAACCCAACTGAAGCAATTTCTATCTACAGTCGAAAATTATCCGAATTCTTTGAGCAGCCCTGTATATGAGATATAGATTTGTATCTATAAATTACATATAAGCAAAAATTTAATTCAGTTAGAAAATACATACCACAGTTCAAAATTCCCCTTCAGCAGTTTCCGCTAATAGGGAGAATGGTACGCGAATTCTTTTGCGCAGCCCTGTATTAGAATTTATACACAACGAGTAACATGCAAAGAATTAGTTAAATTTAAAGGCGCAAACCGAAATTGAAAACACACTTCCAGCAATAAGTGTTCAAAAACTGTACTGTAAACGATTTTCTTTGTGTGTCCCTGTAACAGGCATGAGAGTGGGTAAAGAACAAAAAGTCTGAAAATACGCAGCTAAAATTTGGTAAAAAACTAAAAGACCGCGCACGAAATCCTATTTTGCACAAAACAGGCAAAAAACACAAATTTTGTCAAAGGGCTCTAAAAAAATGTGGATTTCGTCAAATGGTCGCTGGAAAAACACGAATTCCGTCAAAAGATCGCGGGAAAACGCAAATTCCGTCAAAAGATCGCTGGAAAACGCAAATTCCGTCAAAAGATCGCGGAAAAACGCAAATTCCGTCAAAAGATTTTGGACAAAACGCGAATTCCGTCAAAAGATCGCGGAAAAAACGCGAATTTTGTCTAAAGATCGCGGAAAAAACGCGAATTTTGTCAAAAGATCGCGGATAAAACCCGAATATCGTCGAAAAAAAGCGGGAGAGGAAAAAACGCGAATTTCACCAAAAGATCTCGGAAAAAACGCGAATTTCACCAAAAGATCGCGGAAAAACGCGAAATTCGTCGGAAGATCGTGAAGAAAAAACAAATTTCGGAAAAGGATCCCGGAAAAATGCAAATTTCGTGAAAGGGCCGCTGAAAAAACACGAAATTAGTTTAAAAGATAGAGGAAAAAAACACGAATCGTCAAAAGGCTGCAAAAAAGCTAATTTCGTCAAAGGATTGAGGAAAAAAAAACGCGAATTTCGTCAAAGGATCGCGGAAAAAACGCGAATTTCGTCAAAAGATCGACAAAAATACGTAAATTCTGTCAAAAGATCGCGGAGAAAATTCGATGCAATTCTGGCGCGATATGTCTCGTTTAGCGCATTTTTTCGCTGCCAGAAAGAAAAAAACGGCAAGTCTTTTTTTTTTCAGATAAAAATCAAAAATTTTCTTCAAAAATTTACAAAAAGTCGGAAATTCCGATAAAAGTCGGAAGAATCTCATCTCTATGTAAATGAATGATAAATGCTATAAATGCCCTATTCTATATTAATCATCTTGTAGTAATATTCAGCGATTTATAATAATTTCAACAGATTTAAAATAGTATAATGTCAGTAAAATACACTGCAAACGATCCCCCCCCCCTTCCCCATTGACCATAATGTAACGGAATTATTTTGAGTGACCCTTTCATATTCAATATCAAACATACCACGGTAAACATCATTAACATATATCTATTACATAAAAATCCGATTATATTTATGCGAGTTAGAGCGTGGACAGACAGATAGACGGCCAGACATACCGAATTCATAAACACGTTTCAAATTTGTTGGAAAGTGTCAAAAAGAGGAATTAAAATAGCACAAATCTTAAACATTAAAACAAAAAGAAATCTTATTTCATTTTTGAACGACTCTTAAGTCTTTAGCAAAGTCTTTATAACAACTATTTTTACATTATCGAATTTGGAAAAAAATGTTTTTCGAATGAAATTTACTTGAAAATTGTAGCTTATTTTAAGTGACCTCTTATGTAATTTTCAAGCCTGAATTTCTTTTAAATTTATTTTTAAAATTTCTATCTATTTGATACTGAACATGTTGAAATGATTGTATGGGAATTTTATATTCGATTTCGCAATTACAAAATATATTTTTTAATAAATACTAGAGAATGCCTAGGTCATGTTTGAATCCATTCATAATTTTTCTTCTTCTAATCTTTAAAACATTTTGATTATTTTAATATAATATAGGGTTCTTATTTCAAATATTTCTGATTGAGTCTTGTTTGAAGAATGCTTAAATGTACTTACTATAAAACATCAAAAAGTTTGGTTTATTCAGCAAATTTTAATCTGTATTTAAATTAAATCAACTTCTTTTTTAATTATTAAGATGCTACTTGCAATATATATAACATATTCTGGCGTTTTTAACGCTGTTATTAAATTTATATAACTTCTTTTTTCTTGCATTCACTACTGGCATACGTAACCGTGAAAACGGCTTTCCGCGCTACCGATTGCGGTGACTAGCACTGTCTCGGGGATGTCATGGCAGGAGCTGAAACACTCCCTCTCTACGAAAGTGATGTTTTGCTCGCGGAAGTGACCGAGAACGATTTTGCAGTAATGACTCCTGGCCAAGTCCAGTTGAAAAAGTTTATGAATTCGGTTTGTCTGCCTGTTTGCTACTTGATCGTGATCTAACTAGCGTATAGTCTATCAGGAAAAGAGTGAAAAATAAATTGTAAAATTCTCTCTTTATATACATGAACGAACCTAAATTAAATCTATTATATATATAAGATGTAAATTGAAATTTAGTTCCGGCTGCTTATAACTTGAGTTCTGCTGAATGGATGTTGATGGGACTTGCACTGTTAGCTAGATATTTTTAGGGAAAGTTTTAGAATATTGAATATCGTTCAACGTTTAGTTCTAGAATTATGAGGGAAATTCCTATAATCAGGTAAATCCAATTATGAAAGATTAACCTCTTTAAAAGATTCTGCTGATTGGATTTCGGTGGAACTTGCACTGTCAGTAATACAATCTTTCAGGAATTTTTAAAATGTTATATTGGACGGATTTTGATGACACTTGCATTGTTAGTTTTATAATTTTAAGGGGTGGTTTTAGCATATTGCATATCGTTCTACGTTGCTTAATCATAGAATTATGGTTGAAAGTAGTCAGGTGAACCAGATTACGAAAGATTAGTCTTTTCATAAAGTTCTACTGGACGGATTTTGATGGAACTTGCTCTGTTAGTTAGATACTTTTTTTCGGGATGATTTTAGTTTGACATATTAGAAAATATAAGAGCGCAATGCTCTTTCGGCAATACAGAAGGACATTCCAGGTAAAGGTTCATACAGCTTCAAAACAATAGGTGAAATTCACCGACATATTTAGTTTGATTCAAGATCCGTTTGGAGAAATTGAACAACGTAGCGGGCGAAACCTGCTAGTAAAAGGATGTAAAAATCATTAACTTTTTTCAGATTAAATAAATTTTTCTAGTCTAATTGCGAAAAAATGTAAAGCATTATTTTAGTACGGTCGACTCTGTGAAATCCGCACAGTTAGGGACCGAGGGTTTTGCGGATTACACATTTTTGCGGATTATAGATCATCTCTTTGTTTACATTTTATTTTTTAAAGTCTGGCAATAAATTAGGAACAACTGCACACAAATTACAATTACAATGTAAAAGAAAAACATAAGGCAACATTATTTTACTGATTATATTCATTTTTTTAAACATTGACACATTATAATGGTAGTTTCAGTTTTGCTTTGTTGTCAATAATTTTTTCTGTAGTCTATGAATACTCATTACTTTTTGCTCTGAGATAAAAGTTTGTTGCCCGGGGAAATTTAAATATTTGTATCCAATTTATATTTAAATATTTTACCATTGGAAAATTGATAACTTATGAAAAAAATACCAAATTTAACTTTATCTAAGAGTTTAACTGTTAATGACATTTTCATTGTTTACCATTCCAACATGTAGTGCGGTTAATAGACATTGGTGGATTATACATCGGCGGATTTCACAGAGTTGACAGTATTTCTAATACCACAACCCTGCAAAACCTGCATGTAACTGACAAGTGATAAAAGGGATCACTGATATAAAGAATGACCTTCTATTAATACGTTTTGTATAACCAGTCGAAACATATAAATTTTTAAAAGTAATTTTAAACACCAGGAATGGATAAAAATATACAATACGTTACCAAAAATTACAACGAAGATAACTTATTTCACTTCAAAACATACCTATAAAAGAGAAGAAATAACTTCGTTAAAATCAGTTTCAAACAGCAAACAAGTTACACAAGGTGACAAAAGTAAATAGATCACTTCTTAAATGCATAAAACACCAATTTATCAAGGAGTAAAACTAAAGGCAAGAATTTGAGAAAACGAATTTTAAAAGGCAAACAGTCTGATGGAAAGAGTAAATAGATCAATTCTTTAAACCAATGCAAATCCGCTAAGAATTTTTTAAAGCAATAAATAAATCTGGATAAAGACATGTTAAAAAGAGAAAAACTTGAACAAAAAATCACATTTATGTTATTTCTCTTTGTTTCAAGAAAGGTAATTTTAGAGGGGTTGGGGGGGGGGGGGGGTAGGGAGATCTTTTATTTCTTTTTCAGTGTAAACATTTATAAATTTCTTTGAGTTTTTTCTTTTTATAAAATTATTATTCTTGAAGACCTTAGATGCGTTCCGTTTGCTTCGTACATTCAGTATTAATTCCTATTATATTATTAGCCCCCGGTATGTTATTTCTTTCTCCCAGCTTATTTCGTGTCGTCTCCAAAAAATAACGTTACATTGTATAAGCCAGCCGTAAAACAAAGTAGATGAATCATTGTACGATTAAATACTCAATAGCAATTTTTTAAACTTCTAAGCATCGCACATTTTTAATTTTTATACCGTCGTACTGGGAAAAAAAAAGTATTTTTAAATGCAATTTTTTTTTAAACTGTATCTCCATTTATTTTTGAAATATTAATTTTTCTGTAATTTTTAGAGGCATTTGCTTAATATTGGCAACGGCAGTACCCCACATCTGTAGAAAGTAGAGGAAAAATAGTCGTAAAACAGCAATTATACATTTTTGTTGCCATTTTCTCGTAACAACCGAAAGAAAATATATTTAACATACATGCTGTTTTGAAAAAATATAAACGAATGATTTCTTTTAAAACATAGAGCTATTATAAACTATATTTAATTTTAAGTATCTATATTAATGTTACAAACAAATGAAGGCCTATGAATCATTAGATAGACGGTTGGTTTCTTTTTTTTTTTTTTTTTTTTTTTTTTTTTTTTTTTACGAATTTCTTGAATGACGGCATCTTTTTGCTGCTTTTGTGTATTATTTTGCGACAGTGACGTCCTATGCATGCTTTACTGTAGATGTTTAAGAATGGGTCGTAAATGTGGAATTCTTAACCGGATGCGAGTGACGTCATTTTACATAAAATAAAAGCGTGTGCTTTAAATCTTAAAATTGAAATGTGTTTTGTACTATTTATATATACATATATATTTTTTTTTTCAGCGGAGCGACACTAAATTCTGAAAAATCAGAATTCCTTTTTTATAGTATGTATATTTGTTCTGTTAAATACAATTCCAAATTCAGTGGACATTCTTAGTATGTATTCCTTTGTCAATTCTAGCATTCGCACTATAGTTGAAGACATAAATGGAAGAAGGTGTTTGGTTATGTAACAAAAATTACATTTTGAGAAAAAACAGAGTGACAGCTTTATGTCGCAAATTTTTTCTTCGGTAGCAAGCGTTTAAAATGCCAATAAGTGGTTGTACAGTTCAAGAAATAAAAAAACACTTATAAAACAGGACAACTGCGGGTAAATCTCGCACCCTGAGTGTTCCATACAATTATGTCACAAATTTAGCAAGAAGAAAAGTCTTATAGCACATGTAAAATATAAAATCCGAAAACCATTAATTTATATTTTTTATCCCCATTTATTAGGTGAATTTTCTTTAATTGGAATTTCCCCTAAGCGTTGTTTTAAGGTCGTAACTTTTCATTGCATTGAGTTAGACACTCGAAATTTTTATCCAACATTGGGACCATGAATCTTAGTATTTGATATCAATTGAAAGTTGATTATCCTCAGCCATTAGAAGAAAAAAGTCTTGACAGAACAAAGCTATGGACCGGCACAAGCTTTTCTTGAATGGAAAGCTATGAAAAAACGAGACAAAGAACACAAAGAGGCACTGTAAGGTAGCCACATTATTTTTTAAAACTGTTAACGGCTTTCATTTAACCCCTTAATTCTCGCTCCCATCATATTCTCGGGCTGTGTCTATTACTCAAATTGTTTGATTCCCACCAGTTTTATAAAATAGTGAAATTGGCTATATTTTAGTGTCGTTTTTCCTGCCATTATATAAGGTGAATATTTCTTTTTCATAAAAGTGGTGCCAATAAACAATTTGAATTTTTCAATCGTAATTTAATTCGAGCGTTAAGGGGTTAAACCGTTTCGTCGGACATTATTGATTTTACTTTTAGTGGTACTTGCTAGACGTTGTACAAAATGCAGGTCCATAATTCTGGTGATAGAACTTGATTCGAATTCGATCGATTAATTTCTGGATGTTATCTGCTTTCCAGCCTTTAGCATACATTAGAATTTAAGATACGCTCAGAACCGCTCAATTGGTTGAATTTCGGGAACGTTAACCGGGTTGTCAGACTCCTCTACGAAAGTGATGTTTTGCTCGCTGAAGCGACCGAGAACAATTTTGCAGTAATGACTCCTGGATAAGTCCAGTCAGAAGACGTAATCACCGCCGTTGAAATTGCTACGGATGTAGGGAATAAGATGGCAGCGAATTCACTTGTTCAAATGTCATTGCCCATTAACAGCTATTGTCAGCCCATGACAGCCCATTGATTTTTGGATGAATGGAAGACTCAAGCCTTTCGGATCCATGGCAATCCAAACAAGGATCTTGTCTTCGAATTTAGCTTTAGTAGCAAATTTGATGATAGGTTAAGTCGTGCAGACGTCAGATGTGTAATAGCTACCATTATTGTTAAAAGTGGAGTGAATGAGCATGAAATATGAATCGTCATCCAATATGAATGCTCGATCAGAGAATTTTCTGAACAAGCGACCAAACTTCATTTTTGCGGCAACCATTTGCTTTTCTATTCGTTTTGGTATGGCCCTTTTCTTGTGTTATTTGATGTTAAGCTTCTTGGTGATTGTCTTATGTACGTAGGTGGTTCAATAATTATATTATTGTCCCTAGTGTATACGAAATATTTGTACTACGGTGGTTGTTGTGGAATATCGCAGCCTAATGTATTAGATGCCTATATGCTCAATTTCAAAACCGTAGCTGCTATATTAACATAGTTTTGGAGGGAGGAGTGAAAGGGGGGTGGGACTGGGGGAAGGCTGATTTTTAGTTTACGGGGCTACATTTATCACAGTGGATGAGACGTAACAATTGTCGTTTGGACTCGGGATCATAATTATGTAGCCACATCTCACCCACTGTCACAAATACAGCCTCACAAGTTCCAAACCAGCGTTTCCCCCCTCACCGCCCTCCTTAAAAACTCCCTCAAAAATAGGCCTTTAAAAATTCACCCCCTCCCTCCAAAACTATGTTAACATAGCAGCTACGGTTCTGAAATTGAGCATATGGGCATTTAAGACATTAGGCTTCGATATTCTACATCAACCATCGCAATAGAAATATTCTATATACATTAAGGACTAGGGATGTAGTGGAGGGTATACGGGGATATACGCCGTATACTAGGGACATACACCACTGCTAGGGACAATAATTATTGAACCACCCACGTTGGTGGCCGTTTAAAACACTGAATTTGGTAGCAGTGGGATGGATTAATGCTCAGTCGTTTTTGCCAAACAGTCCTTTCAACTGTTGTAACTTTGGCTTGGTAAGTTTTTGGGCTTTCCTACCCTATCCCGGTTGTCTTTTGGCCGGGAGTCCTTTGTAATAACGTTGTAGAACAGATGGCTGCGGAGTCAGAGTCGTGGAGTCGGAGTCAAACCCATTTCTGAGCGAAAAGGTCGGAGTCAGAGCTATTAAAATTCCCGGAGTCGGAGACAAAGTCGTGCATTTTAAAAGCAGGGCTGCGGAGTAGGAGTCGGGGAGTCAGGCCCATTCTTGAGCGAAAGAGTCGGAGTCGTCCATTTTTCACACCAACTCTGCAGCGCCGGTAAGAACATCGTATATAGAATATTTAATACGTGATTTATCACACTGCTAACTAAGCATAGAATCAACACAGTAAAAAATGTTCTACGCTTAGTTAGCAATGTACGCAATCACGAATTAAATATCCAATAATTTCAAGCGCAATTTTAAATTAATTGAAAAATTAATTAAAATTATACATCGTATATAGTTCGTTAAAGGATATTTTCGGCAAAAAAGGTTCACAATGAACTTGTTCCCATGATGAATATTGCCTTCGTCAAACTTATACATACGCGTAAGCAGACACTCCTCTTTCGACTCCATTCTCGGAGAACAGATTACTTAATGAACTCTCAGCTAACGGGCGTGCCTTTATATACGATAACACAACACTTCACACGCAGGTTTCGCCTGATTCATATTCCTTTGCTATTTTGCATAACTGCAAAGTTTGTGCGGATTTCTAGGAAACAGTCCTTAGGTGTAAGGGTCACCCCCCCCCCCTTTTTTTTTTCTTTTGAGATACGGAACCCTAAAAAGATACAATTTTGTATCCAGGACCACCTTAAACTTAAAATAAAATTTAGTAAAAGGAACGCTTCGATTAAAACAACTGCACATTATTCGGTTTATTCTTATTCGATTAAACCTACGTTTAAAAATATAATCTTTAGACAAAAGTAATAGCGAAATCAATAGCAGAATCCTGGACAACATGTAACTAGCGAAAGTATTTCATTTTTTCCTCTATCAGAATTCGGGTTGGGGAAATAACTGTATTCAAGAAGCAACGCACCAAATTCAGTGGACAGAAAATAACTAAATAAAAAGAGGGTTATTTTTCCTCATTGTTAGAGTAGCAATCAGTAGATAAGCCACAATATGCGAAGCATCAAACCGGATTATAAGGGCGATATATAACGTGGGTGATGGATGTGTTATTTTTTCCAAACCAAAATTTATCTGCGGTCCAGGAATGCTGGATTAAGCTTACTATCATAAAAAATATACTACCCGATAAAATAAGCAAAATTTGCATTTACAAAGAAAATATAAGAAATCTAGAGATAAAAATTAAATTTTAGCAATTTTTCTTAACGCAGAATTTTGTTTAAAGCTATTACGTTGATCTGCAAGAGCAAGGTATAAAAAAATCTGAAGCGCTCGGTGCTGTGCTGTATTGTTTCTACTACAGAAGTCACATTCTCTCCCAAAATATAAAGTTTTTTTTTTTTTTTTTTTTCTACAATCTTATGCTTTATGGCAGAGTGCAGGAAAATTAAAAAGTATGCAATTTTTACCCTTTACCTTGAAACTGCAGGAAGAAAAAGTAGCTTATTATTATCAGTATTAATATTATAAACAACAAAAACAGAGCACTTATTATTATAAAGAGTTTAAAAAGTATTGTTTAAAAAAAAAAATTTAGCACGGCCCAATTGCGAGAGATTCCTCATTTAAATGCATATTTATTAAGTTTGAATTGAATCAGGATTATTGAAGATACTTAATGGTACGTATCGTAAGCAAATTTGTTCTATGTAAATGCGTATGTTGCATGTATTTATAAGATATATGTATAAGATAGCATTCGCCACCCTATTCTCCAGACCTTTTATCCTTGAGATTTTTCCCTCCGGGGAAATCTCTCAAAGACCATTGCTGCTTCTCAAGCAAAAAAGCCACATGAACTCTAAACATATATTCAAAATGTGCTCGAACGTATTCTAAGTGACACTTCGCTTAATATAATTTGTTCACTTAAAGTCAAGGATTCCAATATAACGAAATGTAGGTACGAAACTTACGAAATATAATAATATTAAAAGCAGGAACTATTGCATAAAAATTGCACACTTTAAAACTTTGTAGCGTTTTGTCCAGTTTCGCGGAATTTTTTTAGCACTCCTAAATGGAATCCGGTTTTACTCTTTTAACCGAATATAGTAATTTTTGTTCTCTGCAATTTTTGGATTTTTCCCAAATTTTTTTTGCGATGTCCAACGTTTTTTCGCGTATCACAGAGACGCTTAAAAAAATGGAATGAATTTTCTGGTAAATTTTGCTACTGCCGTGATCAAATTCAATTTGGAAAAATTTCAAATCAGTTCCTATAGCAACATAAACGAAGATACTCAAAATTTGAATTTAATCTCTGTCAAAATAATTCACACTAATTCATTCAAATTTCGATTGATTGGAGAACGGAGCTGGCGTAATCCGCAGGGGTGCACACTACCGAAGGCTGTGGTGTTCTCAAACACCCGATTCGTTCGGGAAAAACCGACCGCTAATGGAAAGTAAGTAATTAATACAATTTTTAGAGCGAGCACACACACACAAAATGTATCAAGTATTGGGAAATCCGATTAAAAAGTTTTTTTTTGTTTTTGTTTTTGTTTTTTTAATTAATAGAAATGTAGCAAATTTGAGAGACTAATCAATAGGAAAATATGCAGGGGAAAAGAACTGTTAATACTAAAGCACTAAACATAAATTAAGAAATGGAGGTTTTTATGCAAGATCAACAACTTGACAATAATTTTCCAATCTGCTTCCCCACTTTATAAATAAGCAGAATTCCATTCGTTATTACACGAATGCAATACTACATACCATGCTTGCACCTTTGGTACCAAAGCATTGTTTTATTTAATTTTACTGTATAGCACCAAGTTTTCCAATTTCATATGAAATTAAGCACCGATTCAAAAGTTAAAAGAAGAAATCGGGATATTCAACCAGGTGCAGAACTTTTATATCTAATACATATCGGCGCAAAATTTTTATTTTCCACATTTCTTGGAGGCATGCATTTTGCAAATAAAGAGATAAAGTAAAAAAAAATAAAACGCATTAAATATTTATTGCACTTCTCTTGTGATTCAATAACTATATTTTTAACTATATATTTATTACTATGCAAACTAGATTCAATATTTTTATTTTATTTTCTCAAGAAAATCAGACAATCCAACTAGAAAGATTTTTCTCTTAAAAGAAATGAAGTAACAATGTATTTTATCTCAATCAATAACATTTTACTGAAGGATGCCTTCAATACCATGATTAAGGAGATTATTTCGTTTTAAACCGTAACTCCGCAACAAAGTAACTGACGCAAGACAAAACTGTGATAAAAGGAAAAATCCCAAATGAGAAGCGATATCGAAACTTCATGGGGGGGAAAGGAGGGAGGAAAAGAATAATTTCTCTTCTTAAAGGCAATCGGTAATCAAGATCGAAGTAAGCAGACTGTTAAAAAAGATGAAAACATGAAAATAAAGTGCGTTGCTGGAAATAAGTTAATTTAATCAAATTAAACGATATGATATATTTCTAAAATTACCTTGGGAAAAAAAAAAGAAATTTCAAGAATATATCAAATATTGTATCATATATATAAATATCGATATTAATCAAAATATTAGTGCGAAAGATAAAGCGAGATTAGTTGAATGATTTTAAGGAAGTTAATAAACATAAATAAATTATCTTACTGACTCACATTGAAAAATACTTTTACATTTTAAAATTATCTCCATAGCGATTATTTCATACTCAATACATTATCTCCATATTCATTTCCATTTCCCATCTTTGCTTACATACATACATTTACCATACTGACATCCATCTCACATACTTACATAAATACATTTTACAAATTGTCATTCATCTCAGATATTTACATAAATACATTTTACATATTGACATCCATCTCACAAACTACTTATATAAATACATTTTACAAATTGTCATTCATCTCACATATTTACATAAATACATCCATCTAGCATATTTACATACATAATTCCATACAAGTTTCCACCCCAGAAGCAGAATTTTCTGCGTCAGTCTGCAGCAAACAAAAATTTATCTGCGACCCAATAAGCCTACTATCATAAGAAATAACAGAAACACTTAAAGTAAGCAAAATTTCCATTTATAAAGAATATATATAATATAAGGATACAACAAATACCATAAATCTAGACACTTAAAGCAAATTTCAGCTATTTTTTAAGCCCAGCATTTATTTTTAAGTTGGTGGATTAATCTGCAAGGTTTAAAATAATCTGCAGCGCCCGCTTCCGTGCTGCACTGTTTCTGCTACTGGGGTTTCCACACACAATATATATGTCCCCAGCCCTTTTTTTCAATGAATGACAGTAATAGCAGCAGGATTAGGATGGAATTTTTGAACATTTTAGAACATTTTTAGGACAACTGATATATAACCCTCGAGTAGTCGCGTTCGCCATTTTGCAGTTTGGTGAATGGTGGGGCTGAGCTACCTGAGATTGCTTTTGCGATAGCGGCCTTGTCTGTTATTTGGATGACCATTGTCCTCCACGCGACCAATCGTATAAGTATTTTGGCGTTTTTTAATACATTTACATATGTTATAAGTCATACGAGTTTCTAGAATTATACCCCAAATTATATTAATAAAACCAAAATTTTGCGTGGAGGACTGTCAGTTACGCGATCATTCGTGTAACCAAATTAGGCACGACCATTGGAGGGTTAAAGAGTGATTTATTATTTTTCAAACTTGGTTTTAATCCTCGGTTCCTTGGTTGTCAATTTTTAAAGTTGATTTTCAAAGAATGCGTGTTATTAATATAGCAAAATATAAAGCGATCAAAATGAGTGTAAAATTGATGTTCTTTGCTTGAAAAAAGAAACTTTCAATTTTCAGCAATCCACCAAAAATACTCAAATTAATCGAACACAAATGGAGAGAAATCAAAGCAGGACAAGAATATATGGTAGCATCAACACGTTACAGTTGCCGATTGTGAAAAAAATAGTTGACTACTGACGGTCTAATCTACTTTTAGTCGATAGCTAGACTCTTCCATGGTAATAGCTTATATGGCGGACAACATACAATAAATAAACTGTACAATGTAAACCCAGAAAAAAAAAAAAAAAAAAAAAAAAAAATGAAAAGACTCGTCAGCGGTACAAGTATTTTATAGCAATAAATAAATAAATAAAATAATAATAATATTCCATAACAACTAACACCAGCGTTCAGGTGGCAGCCACAGTTTAAACCGGTTACTTAGCTTAAAATAGATACTGCTAATGTACACACTGGAAAAAAATTAGACCGATGCAATATGAATAAACTAATATTTTACTGGGCCCCGTTTTGCCTCGATAACAGATGAAATGCGTCGTAATATTAAATGAATAAGCCTGTTGTTGATGTTTACAGCGAATTGAAGCTACTACAGCAGTAGTCTGAGCCCTCCACGATTGCTAGGATGTCTATAATTCAGCTTGTTGCTGTAGACAGCCAAGTAAATTTTTAACTGGACTTAAATCGGTAGATTTTAATGGCCAACGAAAAAATAAGCCACTTCTGTGGTGGTTAACGTGTTGGAACACAGTTCTCATGAAAAGCTTCATTTGGCCTGCGATTCACTCTACGTATGTCTATCATCGTTGCTCTACAAGAAAAAACAAAACTCATCAGACTAGATGACTTGTTTCCAACCTTCCACAGTCCCCCCCCCCCCCCACCACCACTCTTTTATTTAATTAACCCATTTCAGAAGTGTCTTTTTGTATGCACGTGTTAGCATGGGTAATTTTGAGATATTCTACTCCCTACATATTATGAGGTTTTCTCAGCGAAGTCAGCTCAGAAATTAGGGTGTGTGGCTCGGTACTGATGTTTTCCAGCAATTGACGCCTTTTTGCGAACTGATCTGTCATCCCGTGAAGTAACTATCTTCTGTGATCTCGATCAGTGAGTGTTTTCTTTGACCACAATTTGAACACTGATTCTATGATATCTGAGCCGGATTCTATGACCGGCTGTGTTTCTTTCACTGTCTTCAAACACATTTCATTGTACTGTGTAACACAACGTTATTCAGCAATTTTTTTCTACACCATGTTGCTTAAACGCCCAAAAGCAATCACACCTTTCTGCCAGTTGATTACATCTTAACGCCCATCTTGCAACAGCAACAATCATCATGCAGTTAGACTATCACAAATAATTTACGATATACCTTTCTCGAACCGCTTATAAATTTCTTGGGCTAGCGCATATAGTGACATTTAACGCCGCAAAACTTAACCATTATCATTTATCCACGAGGGCTTTAAATTTTTGCGAGCCGTGTGTACTTTTACTTCATTTTTTGAAATTATCCTTCCAAAGTATGTGCAGCGTAATTAAATGTGAGAGGGAGAAAAAAAAAAAAAAAGAAAAAAGAAAGCTATTAAATCCTTAAAAAAAGCTATTTTGTTCCCATTAACATCTGGCAGGGCCGTGGAATATTATCCATGCTTATATTCCTTAATTTTAATTAAAATTGCAGTTATTTATTTTGAAATAAAATGTTACGAAAATTCCGGTGAACTTTCAACATTATATATACAACGCAATTAGCTGTCCTGAAACGGTTGGAAATTCCTAAAATAATTTAAACGCATCATTTCATAGACATTTATCAGTAGAATTTTACAACTAGACTAACATCATCTGGTATAATGCGAGGGTGTGCTGCCTATGCGGTCTACTAGAAAACACCCATTTACTTCAATTTTTAAAAAGCCTTAATTCAAATAAACTATAAACTTTCCTTTAATAATTTCGTAAAACAAACTATATGACTTTCTTTTGCATGCAAAGTAGGTTTATTTTTTGAAAAGATTTCCTTAAAAATTTCTATAGTATTTCTTACATTAAAGCTTAAGTGTAGTACTGAGTACTGTTTAAAATTTTCGCTCTAACTTTGGAAACTTATTCACTGTTGACATTTTTATTGCAATTACAGTGAAAATTCTTATTTTAGTGGCTAAAACTCGCTATTTGATTTTCTCTGTCAGCAAATATTACACCTATTTATAAATAAAATGTAAAAACGACTTATTTAAATATCAGAAAAAAAAAATCATTTTCCAACTCTTAATAGAATGACGTGCTAATTATTTTATTCGTTTTACATATACAGTCGTTTGGGGGGGGGGGGAAGTAAACACCCCCTATTAACTTACTCTGCAAATAATTATAATAGAAGAAAGTTATTGGTACCAAACGATTGAAAACAAAGTCTACTTTTAAATGATGTACATAAAATTTGCTTAGGGGGTCACCTACAAATCAAAACCAGACCAAAATTAGTTTTTTTAAATGGCAACAATCAATTTTGACAATACAGTAGAACCTCTTTTATCCGAAACTCTCAATTAACCGAAATCCATTTTGAAAGCTTTTATTATTATTATTATTTAACTACCATATTCCTTGTGTGTAAGTGATCCTTTCCGAACTACGAGTACATATAAATATTTTCGATCACCTTTCTTAGAGTTCCTTTGAATTTAACTTGAGCTTCCGTAAGCTGCGGAGTGGAATGAAGAAAACGAACAAATTAGCAATTCTGAAGCTTTTGAATGTTTTGCAAAAGGTTTGGCATGGCTGGATCGGAAGAAAGGCTGTGATAATGGTGAACTTATAATATTAACAAACTCCGTGATAGAGCTTCAAAGCAAAGGCAATCGAAACTGCGATAAACAAAACTTTTTTTCAAATCCTTGTGATCTATGTAAAAGGTACTTAATTTCAAAATTCAAATTCAAGTAATTTATTCTGGTATCTATTTTGCTATTGCTTTATTTTTATTAAGCACTTGTTACCATAATACGAAATATTGCATATATTCTTAAAATTGAAGCATTCTCGATTATCCGAAAATTTCAATTTTTCGAAAGAGGGTCAGTCCCAATTACTTCGGATAATCGAGGTTCTACTGTATAATTAAATCTTCTGTTCAAACTATGACTAGAAACAGATTTTCAGGTAATTTGGATGATAAGTTTTTTGAATTATAAACATTCAAAATTTAGAGCTTCTAATGTTAAATTAGATTTTCACATTATTGTTAATATCTCCTGAAATTATAATCCTAACGTGGTTATTTTTTGTGTGGTTATAATCAGGGTTGGCAAGGTTTTTCCCACACCCAGTAAATAACCATGGTAAAAACCGGTATTTACCGTCCTGGGAAATACTATGTTTTTCCCATATGGGAAAAACTGATTATTAAAAACAAATATAAATTCAAAACAACCTTTAAAAATGTCAAAATTAAGTTCCAATTAAATAGCTTGAAAGGTGAAAAAAAAATGTTAGATCTACAAAAACAGGCAATGGAGTGCATTTATTTAAATATTCACATACCACACAGATTCCCAAACATTTACCAGTCATAATCGTATTCATATTCTTCGTCTTCCCCATTGGATTTTAGCATCATATAACAAAATATTAATTTACAGGCTTTTTGTAAACCCAGTCTATTTCTAATCTTGTTTTGGATGAAAGAAAAATTAGAAAAAATACGCTCTAAAGATGTTGATGATGTGGGACATCCCTGAAGATGTTTTATGCAATAATTCTTATTTATTTATACAGTAGAAGATTTTGTTGTTAATTATTATTATTAATAGGTTACTTTAGTTCAACTTTATCTCCTTAACTTAGAACTTTAATGAAAAAAATTGGTATTATTACAATAAACATTTTTGAAAATGAGTAATATAATGAATGATTTGGTCCAGGTATAGTTGACCATGTTTATAAAGTATATTTAACAATATGTGGAATGATCAATATTATTAAAAAGTTCATAATCTGGAAAAATCCTGTGGACAAGGAATGCAGTATAAATATACTCTAATGTATTTTCATATAAGTTTCAGACATATTTCGCCATATTTATAATGTAAATTTAATGATATGTGAAATGCGACCCATATAACGCGCAAGCTTGCGTTTTTAGGTTTTTATTATAAAGACCTTCTACCGTATTCCTTTCCTACAGAATAATTGTAAACCTAAGGAAAATTTGTAATAATTATGTATTTCTAACTTTCATTTTACACATCAGATTCAAAAAGCCAGAATATTTCTTACATATTGTCATTTGGAAGTTTTTCCCAGTATTTACCACTTTATCCCGGTATTTACCAGTTTTTCCCAGTGGCATGGGAAAAACAAGTTTTGGACGGGAAAAAGCCAACCCTGGTTATAATACTAAAAAACCCAAACATAAATACATTGAATTTGTAATTTAAAAATTTTATAATATGAATTATGAAATTAATATTAAAACAATATGAATTGCAATACAATATTTTTTGATAGATTTATATTTATTATGCCCTGCTTTGTGCGAATTCTAAATTTCAAAATTTTCTTACAAGAAGTTTTCGAATTATGATTAAAAAACGTCAAAATGATGGTTTCAGGGGCCGTCTACGACGTGCAGAAAATTTGAAAAAATATATATTTTACTCATTTTATGGAAACATTTGGGCTGGCAATAGTCGAAACATATTAAGCTAATGAAATGGACATATCGGCAAGAAATAATACATTAATAGAAGTAACAGTCATTCTGTAACGTTTTAACAATCGAACACCGACCTGCAATTTGGATAAAGCCTCGAAAATATGCTCATTTTAAAACAATTTCTCTGAAACTAATCCTACAAATTTCATAAAAATTTTTATTTAGGCTAATTGAAGGATGTAGACTGTAGAATTTGTTTATGGTGTCAAACTTGGGCATTGCTATTGGGGGGGGGGGGGGGGGGTAGTTTTGATTAAGCAAATTTTATATTACATCATTTAAAAGTAGACTATTTCCAATCATTTAGTACCAGTAACTTTCTTCTACAATAATTTGTTGCTGAGTTAGTAGGGAGTGTTTACCTTTTTTTCAACGACTGTACTTTTTGACATTTTTATTTTATTCTTTCACTGGCTTTAAAAATAGAAACGTTTTAGAGACCAATTAAGTTAGGGGTGCAACATTTGTGACTCTCGAGCTACCAAGCAACAACTATTTTCGAATACAATAATTTGCCTATTTAATGACAGGAAATTTTCGATAAAATAAGGCGTATACTATTTTTCATAAATTGCAGTGGCAAGCAACTTTCAGAAAAAAAAAAGTTGTTCGGACCTAACAAAAACAGAAATAAATCCCTAAATCACTTAAAGTAGTGTATCTCAACCAGTATACCGCAATTTGATATGTTGAATATGAAGTTTATTTTTGAAATTTATGTTAAAATATCATTTTTTATATGCTCTTTCATTGAAATTTTTGACAGAAGTTTCGAACA
The DNA here is from genome assembly GCA_963932465.1 of Maratus speciosus. NCBI lineage: Eukaryota > Metazoa > Arthropoda > Arachnida > Araneae > Salticidae > Maratus > Maratus speciosus. Next base: position 93,694,715 of record OZ010799.1, read on the forward strand.
AAAATAAAAATACAAAGTTTGAAATATAAGACTTTATTTTAGAAAATGATAATAATGTATGTAAGTCTTTCCCTGATTACAAAAAATATGTATGTACAATAATGGATCTCATTCGCCATGCATATCAATTTTCCCTACCAAGTCTACTCGGCGCGCGTCATGTGAATTGCAAATACCTCGGACAACAGTTAAGAAAATTCTTCATAAACGTCTTACCTTGAATGCTTATAAAGTGCAAATCGTGCAAACTTTGCATTCGAATGATTGTAATAAACGCACTGAATATGCAATTGGTATTCTTGACACTACTTGCATTAAAAAGTTTTTTACAATATATTGAAACAAGCATATGCCTAATTATATTAGTTTTCCTGCAATAAATTATTGTAATCAGGGAAAGACTTTAAGACCACCCTGTTTAATAAAATCGCAAGAAGAGCGAGAAATGATTATTCGTCACCAAACAACACAGAGCTAGAAGTTCCATCATTCTGAATGTCGCTGACATTAAATATGGTTTCATAGATATATCAGGGGCAGAGTTAAATTAAAATGCACTTTTTCTTTCAGATGATGTCAAAACTTTCCATACAAAGCAAAGTTAATTTGATCAAAATCTCGCTAAAATATCTTCATTATTATTGTGAACGAAAATTCCGGTTTAGCTTGAACTAAAACATACTGCATAAATGGATTTTAAATAATGGATTTAATAAAGAAATATTCTTAATAAATAATAAATAATTTAATAAAGAAAGTTTCTATTAACAAGTAAAAATATTGCGATTTTTTTTTTAGTATTATTTAAAAAGTTAATGGTATTATTAAAAGGATGATCAGGAGGGAAAAAACTGAATGCAATAAAATAAATAGCAAGTCTATTTCGTTCATTTTGAATGATTTTCTGCTATACGCAGACAGTTCCACATAAAAAACGAAAAATTTGTTCATCTGTATACTTCTTACGTGCAGTGAGTTATAATGATATTACAGAGGAAAGAAAAATGCAATCAAAATAATGAAACAATTAGATTACATACAACTCGATAATTTTTTTCCCCGGGTTAAAACAGATAGGTTCGGCATAAAAGAAATAATTGAGGGCACAAGATGTAATCTCAATCGATATCGCTTTACCGAAGAGCATCTGATCACAGTAATTCTTTCTTTCTCGCATTCGAAAAGTAAACATAGCAAAGAAATAATTAAATGTTCACCAGAGGCCGAATTCTTGCATTCTTCTCTTGACCAAAATATGCAATAGAAAAAAAAAAAATCATTGGTTAGAAGCTATTCTTAGAGCAGAAACTAAAGTATGTATTAACGCAGTTTTTTCTTTTTTTAAAAGAAAATGCAATGGAGTTATATTTTATCTTATTTTTGAAGAAGTAATACTATGAAAGTTTTTCATATTTGTATAGAACTCATATGTGTTATCGTACTGTGAATATGTGTCGTGTTCTGAATATTAAGAGGACTCTTCACTCACTTGAAAACACCAGCAATGTTAAAGTCCCCTTAAAGTCACCTTATTATACACATCAGATATGTAAAAAAATTTGAAAAAAACTATTAAGAGTTTATCGCAAAACATGCGAGAAAAATCCCGTTTTAGCATGTAGCCGTCTATTATAACTGTGTTGTATTCTTTTCGATGAAACCATAAATTTTTTTCGTTTAAGACTGTCTTTAAATATAGATTTACTTTGACAGGTTTTATTATAATTATTTTTCGGGCAATTATGAAATCACACATATATCTAAATTATCGGCATTTCCTTTATCAAACATCCTCTTTTATAATTCATCGATTCATTTATTTTAAATTTTACTTAAAAAATTTTTTTTTCCGATTCTAAATAAACGAAAGAAATAGTAATTAAGCTTTTCTGTCATTAAACGATTCCACGCAAATTCTAATTTTCAGTCATTACGCGAAATAAACCACATCCTTCTATCTATATTATAAAGGACAAACATATCTGTGCGTAACGCATGCGTCATTTTGCGAATGGCAATACTTTGAAATTTGAAATAAAATTTCGGTTTTGCAATTTTCTCTACTGCAAATTTTAAACTTCTAAACATCGCACATTTTAAATTTTTACACCGTCGTATGAGGAAAAAAATGCTCTTTTAAATGCAATTTGTTTGAAAGCTGTATCTCAATTTATTTTTGAGATATTAATTTTTTTGTAGTTTTTAATACCATTTTTCTAATCGTGGCAACAAAAGTACCCCATTTTTATTGAAAGTAAAGGGAAAATTATTATCAAAAATAGGAGATTACTACATCTTTTTGTTGCCATTTTCTCATAAAACCTGAAAAAAATGTTGAAATTAAAATATGGGTTATGTCAAGAATATTGTCTGTTATTCCGCGATAATGCGTCATATGCATACTTTTCTATCGACGAAGTTTAAGAATTGTAATAGTGGATTGCTTTAACGGATGTAAATGACGTCATTTTATATAAAAGCGTGTATTTTATGTCTTAGAACTGAATCGTGGTATGTAGGAGTGCGTCATTTTCACTGCCCAGCTGATTTTAAAGTTCTTCATAGGTGAAAATGATTCACTTTTGAAAATAATGTAATCGAAATCAAACACTGATAAAACGCAATGTTTTACAAAAATTTGGAGTGACTTTATAAAAGAGAGGTGACATGCATATAATAGCGATTTATATTACAGAAATTTTTGATTCTCGCCTGGATGGATTTGCTTCGCCGAGTTAGACAAGCAAACAAAAAATTCGAGGTTTAAAATAATATCATGTTCCTGAAATTTTTGTCCAAAATTCTCTCGAACAACAAAATTTTAATGCTATTCTTTAGGACATTCTACTATAATTTTATCAAAATAACATAATTTGCTTAATTTAATTTTTTATAATTTTATATAATCTATATATTTAAAACACAAGTGTGTTTTTTAGACATCAACCCTGATCTTTCTGCTGACCCAATTTTACTAATATATATATATATATTTTTAACTGAAAGCTGTTCATTTGTAGATGTGATCGCCCTATCTGTTTTTTTTTTTTTTTTTTTTTTTTTTTTAATATCCCCACATTTATATTTTAATTTTAAAAGCATTTTATGAAATTTCGGTACTACTTGCTTATCCCGTCGACCAAAAATCTATCGCCAAACTATAAGATTAAATGCCAATAATGATTGATGGTAAATCTCCCATTCACTTGACTTTAAGCAAGTTACACGTATTTACGTCATCAGGTGATTTTTATTTCGACGTTTTATTTGTATTTTTTATTAATGTTATACTAATTTATTTGTTCTTTCGTTATTTAAAATAAAAATTACGTCAATTTGTATAATTTGACGAGTGGTTTGGATATTTATATAACTAGGGGGCTCGGCCCCCTACGAGCTACGCTCGCCAACCCCCGTCCAGACAGCGCAGGCTCTAAATGCAAGCTAATTTGATCGGCTTTAAAAAGATTTCGAAAGATTGAATTATAATTTAAAAAACAGTAGCGATCTCCCTATAAACGAATTTCTATTCATTTCTCTTTGATTGGGGAATTTTAAATCCGCTGCGGTACTACTTGATTATCCCGTCGACCAATTTCGCCAAATTATATAAATCGCCAAACCACTCGCCAAATTATACAAATTGACATAATTTTTATTTTAAATAACGAAAGAACAAATAAATTCGTACAACATTAATAAAAATACAAATAAAACGTCGAAATAAAAATAACTTAATGACGTAGACACGTGTAACAACATTTCAAAATAAACTAATATAAAAGGAATTAAGTAAACAGAGTCTTTGTCTCCTGGTATTTTTTAACAAAGCGAAAAGAAAGTTCTTTTAATTTTAAGACATTTTAAATTAATCGTTTTTAATCTGACGTAATTTTTACCAAGCTATTCTTTCTCTTTTAAATAATCGCATGAAAGTACTTTTGTTATCAATGAAATATTATTTGCGGTTTCCTAACAAAAATAGTTGAAAATATCCTCTCAAAATATTAAATAAATGTCTAGTGCAATTTCTAAATTTAAACTTTTTTGCAATATTATTTTGTGTTCATTTTATGTAATAACTATAATGTGACGTAAATATGACGTAATTTCTCCTAAGACTTCTAACGCATGTTAATGAATTTATTATTTTACAATATCCTTTCTCTTTTAAAATTCATGTGTGTACTTTTTATGACGTAATTTTTAATAAGTTCCTGCTTTTTATACATAATTATTTAATTCTAATTTGAAAGTTTTTTTTCCTGTTTATAATAGTCACGTGTAAATAAATTTTTAATTTGAAGCAAACATTATTGCTTGCGCTTTTTATACAGTTGGCAACAGTTTAAATTAGTACAATTTTCTGAAATCTGTAAAAAATATCTCTAGAAATGCTGAAAATTTGAATTTAAAATAGAAATAAAACCTGAAAAAATGAGTCAAAATAAAAAAATTAATGCAATCTGCACTCCGGCAAATTCTAACGCATAAAATGATCTAAAAATGATTACACTGCCATGTATAGTTTTTGCTGCTATAAAACTTTTTTAGTGGAACGATTTTGTCCAACTTTAGCATTAAATATCTCTTAAAATAATTCTTCGATTTGAAAACTGTCTGCATCAGCGTGTTTATCAAACATTTCTGTATAAAACCACCGATTTTCATATTTTTGTATGCATTATTTTTGTTAATATTAACGAAGAAAGGCCTCCGGTCACAAAAAAATCAAAACCGGCGGCGGCGGCGGCGGCGGCGGTGACAGCGGTAGTTACTTTTTTTTAGAATAGAGAGATTTGGCGAAATTGGTCGACGGGATAACTAAGTAGTACCGAAATTTCTTCAAAATAATGAAAATTATATAGCTTTCATTACTGCAGACAAGAGAGAAATAATGAGGTATTTTTATCTTTACTCATGCCATTTTCTGATAAAAATTCAAAATTATTGATAAAAATTGTTGTCTAGGGTTTAGTGGCGCAAAATTCCATTAGGAGCATAATATTATATTAGGAGAATAATAACGGAAAATGACATACCTACTGCTTTTGAAAACACGCATTTTTCCTCATAAATTTTCTATATTGTTTTTCCTTCTGCATGTGTACTGATACTAAGTTTCAGACAGTAGGCGAGATGCTTATTTAAGTGAAAATGAAGTCATATTTAAAAGAAAACGACTATTTTCTTAGATAAAGCTAAACATTTTAGCGAAAATGCGTCTAAAAAACATAAATTATGGAAATTTTTCCAATCAGGAATTGAGATTAGAATCTCAAGTAAAGAGTGCGTCTGTTCACATAAAGGATGTTGCTGACAATCGTGACTTCAAGTTTTGAATTAAAGTGATTTTAAAATGATCAAACAAAATACAAATTTTTTAAAAATGGTGAATATGGATATGAGAAGTGCGTATGCAAATTTTGAAAAGGTGAAAATTGCTGTTTTTCATTCCAGAATACCAAGCATAAGAGCCTCAATTGACCACATCCTTTTAATTGAGCTTTATGATATTTTACTGATTATGTATCTATCTATATTATAAAGAACAAACGTATATGTGCGTAACGCTGACGTCATTTTGCGAATGGCAACACTTCACGATCAAATTTCGTTCTTAAAATTTTCGCTACGGCAATTTTTTAATCTTCTGACCATCGTATATTTTCAATTTTCGTCGCATAGTGAAAAAATTTACTTTCAAATGCAATTTGTAACTGTATCTTAATTGACTGATGTATTATGTTTTTAAAAATAATTTTTAAGCATGATCTTTCTTAAAAGTTTATCTTATCACGTGCCGGTTTCAATACATAATAATAATAACCATTTTGCGCATAAAGCATTGTTCAGTATTTGTTTTTGACTATTTTTACATAACGAAATTAATACTTCCTTTATAAACAAATAAAAGAATAATATTAAAAAAACACCATTCAAACATATTGTGAAAGACAAATTAACGAAATTAAGACTTCTTTTAAAAACAAATGAAAGAATAATATTAAAAAAAACCCCCACAAATCTAACATATTTGTAATCATACAATTTAAATTTCTAGATCACCAAATAGGAATTTTTTCTTTCAAATGAAATTTATTTGCAAAGTTCATCTCAGTTTAATGCTTGTCTATGGTTTTAAAAACAATTTTAAAGCATGAAATATTTTTAATTTTATCTATATCGCGCGGAACTCTATTACGAAAGATTAAACCGTTTGCCCTTAAAACAAAATAAAGAGTTCATCATTTTCTTATGGCCAATATCCATTAAAAAACTTCCCTATGAATAAATAAACTAGAAAACTGTAATTCTGCTTTTTCAGAATTTAGTGTCACCCCCGATGAAAAAAAAATATATATATGTATGTATAAATAGTACAAAACATATTTCAATTTTGAGACTTACAGCACACGCTTTTATTTTATGTAAAATGACGTCATTCGCATCCATTTAAAAATTCCACATTTTCGATCCACTCTTAAACATCTACAGTAAAGTAGGCATAGGTGTTCACTATCGCGAAATACTACACAAATGCAGCCAAAAGATGCCGTCATTAAAGAAACTTGACCAAAAAAAAAAAAAAAAAAAGGCTATCTAATGATTTATAGGCCTTCATTTGTATGTAACATTAATATAGATAATTAAAATTAAATATAGTTTATAATAGTTCCATGTTTTAACAGATATCATTCGTTTATATTTTTTCAAAATAGCACGTATTTTAATTACATTTTCTTTCGGTTGTTATGAAATAAGGGTTGCAAAATATATAATTAATATTTTGCAACTATTTTTCCATTACTTTCTACAGAAATGGAGTATTTCCGTTGCCAATTTTAAGCAAGTGGCGCCAAAACTACAAAAAAATTAATATTTCAAAAATAAATGGAGATGCAGTTTTCAAACAAATTGCATTTAAAAGCACTTTTTTTCGAATACGACGGTATAAAAATTGAAAATGTGCGATGATGCTTAGAAGTTTAAAAAATTGCTATAGAGTATTTAATCGAACTGCTTTGTTTTACGGCTGGCTTCTGTAAGGTAACGTTATTTTTTGGAGACGGCACAAAATAAGATGGGAGAAAGAAATAGCATACCGTACCGTGGGCTAATAAGATAAGATAAATAAAACACAAATTTAACAGACGTGTTTAAGCTCTGAAATTATCAGAATATAAAGGGATGTGCCGTAAGTAACAAAATCTTGGTCAAATAACTCTTAGCATGCGACTAATAAGAAAATATTTCTTTTGATAAATTTCAAAAATTAATTTGATTGTATAATTCGAATTTTTCATATGAAAAATACTTATTTAATGTAAGTGGTCAATCTAAAAAATTTGTTGCATATAAAAAAATTATTAGTTTTCAATTAAAAAAAAAAAAGTTTCACCTGTAACCCGGGAAGCCCGGGTACGATCCCCTAGTATATATAAAAAAAGTTTTGATTTCGAAATGGACCAATGAAAATTTGCGTAGATATTCCCGGCAGATCGGCATCCAATTTGAATGCTTAAGCATGGCCTTTCTTCGTTAATATTAAAAAAACTGTTGCATACAAACATATGAAAATCGGTAGTATTATAGAGAAATGTTTGATAAACACGCTGATGCAAACAGTTTTCAAATCGAAGAAATATTTTAAGAGATATTTAATGCCAAAGTTGGACAAAATCGTTCCATTAAAAAATTTTTATAGGAGCAAAAACTGTACATAGGAATTTATTCATTTTTAGATAATTTTATGCGTCAGAATTTCCCAGTGTGCAGACTGCATTTAGTTTTTTAATTTGACTCATTTTTTGAGGTTTTATTTCTATTTTAAATTCAAATTTTCAGCATTTCGAGAGATATTTTTTACATATTTTAGAAAATTGTATTAATTTAAACTGTTGCCAACTGTATAAACAGCGCAAACAATAATGTTTGCTTCAAATTAAAAATTTATTTTACAAGTGACTATTATAAACAGAAAATATAAAAAGCAGGAACTCATTGAAAATTACGTCATAAAAACTATATTTACATGCGAATTTTAAAAGAGGGAGAATATTGTAAAATAATAAATTCATTAACATGCGTTAGAAGTCTTAAATAGGAGAATTTACGTCACATTACACTTATTACGTAAAATGAACAAAAAATAATATTGCAAAACAGTTTAAATTTAAAAATTGCGCGAGACATTTATTTGATATTTTAAGATTATCATAATATTTCATTTCTAACAAAAGTATTTTTACGTGAATATTAAAAAGAGAAAGAAAAGTTTGGTGAAAATTACGTCAGATTATAATTGTCAGTTTCAAATTATAATTCAATCTTCCGAAATATTTTTAAAGCCGATCAAATTAGCGTGCTGTTAGAGTCTGCGGTGTCTGAACGGGGGTTGACGAGCGTAGCTCGTAGGGGGCAGAGCCCCCTAGTTTTCAAAATAAATATATCGGGTACAGAATCAATTCATCCACATTTAGAATTTGTTATAACTTTTTATCTGTGCATTTCTCCTTATCTGAATCGTGTAATGTGTAAACGGTAACGGTAGCCATTCTTAATTATTCTGATAATCTAACGCACTTCTTACAGGATCTAATAATTCATATTCTGTCGCCAAATTCATTACGCCAGGAAGTTAAAACGAAGAATTGGTGGTGCATGAGTCTTAATATTTTCTTCTTGAACCAGCTGCCTGAAAACATGTAGTCGTTTATTTTTAGGACGGTCATTAAGGCTCCACCCATATTCCTACTATAAAAAGATTCTTATTTTCAATTAAATAAATTTAAATTAGTCGGATATGCCAATCCCAAAACTTTATACATGTTAATACTTCAAAATTCGCTATCACAGGGCCAAAATTAAAGGACAATATCTATGTCCATCATGAGATGAAATTCCGTGCATTAGTTCTTGAGATATGACCGTAACTAAAATCGTGTAAATCCTGAAAAATGTAGCGTAGCAGAGCCACCTGCTGGGTGATTTACCCTAAAACATAATCAGCAACAACTTTTGCCAACGTCTAACTGAATACGAAGTTTGATAAAAATCCATGCATTAGTTCTTGATATAGAGCTATTGCGGAAATCGTGAAAAATGTAGAGTAGCAGTGCCACTTGTTGGGCGATTTACGCCAATCAGCGCCAATTTATATCAGAGGCTAACTGAATCTGAAGTTTCATGAAAATTCATGCATTAGTTCTTCAGATAGAGCTATTGCGGGAATCGTGAAAAAAGCAGCATATAATCACCACCTGATGGACGATTTACAACAAAAAGTAATCAGCTCCAATTTATATCAGGGACTAATTGAATCTAACGTTTTATTACATTTCGCTCTTGACAAAGAGTGTCCACAAAATTTGTGTATCATTCCGACAGATATTTTCTAAAAATAGTCAAATCATGTTCAGAACCTTCTAAAACGTGTAAATCCGTCGAAAACCGGGATATTTCCCCCCCCCCCCCCCCCACGAATCCAATACTTTCTTCTTACAAAGATAGAAGAAAGAAAGACTATAACGTGTCTTGTCTTTTTCAACACTCCCTAAAGAACCTGCAATAACACAATGCTGCCACTGTTAAGTTTGAATAATTTATTACGGCTAACCAAAGTTTCCATTATAGTATCGCCTAGCCAATTAAAGTGCAATGTAAGAAAATAAGAAACGGGTTGAACATTAAGAAAAACTTGTATTTCCCAAATGAGTAAAATGACTGACAGCATTAAAATAAAGAGCACATACATTTCTTACAATTTGAATAAATTGCAGTAATTAGCAGATCTTTCGCATTAAAAACTTGTTCCTCTTCATACTGTTTAGATGCCATAAGAAATAATAAAATTGCGGAGAGGGTAGATAGAATACAATCCAAAATAATGAAATAAATATATCATATTCAACTCAATATTTATATTTCTAAGCTAAACTATAGTTTAGGAAAAAGGAAGTTGACAGTAAAGACTAGAGAATATACTCCCTGGAAACATTACACTCCGCGACAAGAAGAAATGCGTAGCCTATCTAAATAAAATCTCTATATATCTGATTTTTTTTTAATTAAATACAAAACCGATTGACTGATTAAATGAAATTGATTTAAATTAAAATGTGCCACTTTTATGATAGTCGTATGCAGAGGGGTGCAGGGGAAGCCTGTGAAGATTACTTTCTCTAAGGTCACAAATTTCTTGTCAAATGACGTATGCCATTCTCAGATTTAAATGATGCGCATTCATGAAGACTGTAAATAACCAATTATATTTAATATTTCAAAAGAAGACGAAAAGAAAAATATGCCCCGGAAATAAGATTTTTACAAGCGCGATCCTAAGATTTAAAGTCGCCGATATGTGTGCTATGTCGCCTGATGTCGCCAGTGGCAATTAAATTAACGACAAGGGAGGAAACAGGCTCTGTCAAACTTTCGTTCACTGTCTTCTCCTCACGTTTTCCCAACTATAGTTAAGTCTCTGCATAAAAGAAATAATTGTGGGCACAAAAAGTAAACTCAACCGATTTCTCTTTACAGAAGCGCATCTTTAATCACCATAATTCTTTCTTTTCCATCTTCGAAAAGTAAACAAGAAATAAACGTTCACCAGAAACTCTATTCTTGGTCAACATTTACGGAAGAAAAACCACTGGTAGAAGCTATTGATAGTACAGAAATCAAAACTATGTATTAACGAAGACAAAGATACTAATTTAGAGAAAAGGCGATGGAATTAGTACTAATTAAAGAGACTAATTTAGAGAAAAGGCGATGGAATTAGTACTAGTTAAAGAGACTAACTTAGAGAAAAGGCGATGGAATTAGTACTAGTTCTTCAAAATTAAGATGAATATATGATCCTCATTTTACTAATCTTCTTTTATACCCCATATTTGCCAACTTTGGAAAGAAAACGATAACGAAAATTCTACTAGCGGCTTAGAGTCCGGCATCGGGTCGGGTTACCAGCACTCGACTCGACCACATCCACTTTTTTACTGCGGGTCGGGTTGACTTAGATTGTTTCGGGTTGGGTTTTGTCTTTTACGGGTCGGATTCAGATTGACCCTAATTTCAAAAGAATGTGCATAATATTTTTTCAAGTTAAAAATCAAATCTATATACAATAAGACCTCCATAATGGTTTTTCTTTCAAAAAGCGGACACCTCTATTTAGCGAACACTTTTTTCAATTCCTGTCATATATATATTTGAATGCTTATACCTCTGAATAGCGGGTACCTCTCATTTGATACACACGTAATATGTGTAAGTGTGCATAAACTGTCACAAATATGACATTTGTTTTTGTGTATATCGAAAACAAAATGTTGATAATTTTCATATTTCGAAAGAAGAAAACGGGTTCGTAAAGAAAGAATAATCTATGCTCGCATTTCTTGTACACTTTTTATTTCTCATGCAGTAAGTTAAGTATACATTCATTCATACTCAAATACGTATTTATTTTCATCTGAAACATAGTTGTGCTCAAACTTCATGTGAAAACTCCAACAGCCTGACTTGCAACAAACCTAAATATGACCCACAAGAACTCTTATAGTCTATGAACCCGACTCGCAGAAAGACAGTTAAATTCACTCCGAGCCGAAAAAACGAAATTCGGGACAAACTTATTCGATGTTTGATTCTATTCAACGATCTCGAGAAGTCCGCTATTCAGATGTTTTACTATATTTGGATATTAAAGAATGTAGATTTGTTCATTCTTCTTTGTAAAACATAAAAATGGTATTAGAGGTTCAATTGTACATTACTTTTCATGATTAAAACGTGATTTATTTTCCTGTCATTGCAGGTTCGGGTCGCTTGCGGGTTGAAATACGTCGGGTTGCGGGTTACGGGTAGGGATGTAGTGGAGGGTATACACGGTCTACCTTCTGGATTTTTTTTTAAGAAGCTCCGTATACCCCCTGTTTTTCAAATAAAGCATAAGCGTATACCCTAGCCCCTAGCTATCAATATTCATGACACCAGCGTATACCCTCTGCCTATACCGTATACTTTCTGCTTTTTTTACGACTACAACACTGGGTACGGGTTGACTTCAAATGAAATTTTCGGGTTCGGGTCGATAACAACCCGACCCAGCATGACTCTAACATTATCTAGTTTAGCATGCCGTTTTAAAACATACATAAAACTAAGATAAGAAAAAGATGGAGAAGTAAAACAGAGGGCGTTTCTTTCTTTCTTTTTTTTTTTTTTTTAATTAATGGATATGTATTAATATTTTAAAACGAAAATATATTTTACATGTATATTTTAGTATGAGCCTTAATCTAAAAAAAGAATAATTACTTTAAAATAAATTACTCAAATTTTAATCACTAAGGTAATTATATTGCTCATTGCAAGCTGATGTTAACCTTTGGAAAAACAAATTTACGCTTGATTATTTTCTGCATAAGAAATTAAACCTCGGATAAAATTTCTTTATTAAATTTTTTTATCAAATTGTGCTAGATTTTGAAATATCAATACATATTTTTAAATAATCAAGAAATAAGGACAATTGTTTGAATATAAGGGAGAAAGGGATTTAAAAATAAGAAAATCTTTCTTTATATAATTAAAAAAAATGTACACGGAACTAAAATTGAAATATTTGCTTACCGTTTTTATTATAATTATTTTACGTGCAATGAGAATTAAGAAAATTACAAACGGACATAAAATGCAATCAAAATAATGAAACAATTAGATTACTTACAACTCGACACATTTAATTACAACCTCTCTCTCTCTCTCTCTCTCTCTCTCTCTCTCTCTCTCTCTATATATATATATATATATATATATATATATATATATATATATATATATATATAATATATTCTATGCTAAACTAAATAGGTTTGGTAAGTAATTATGGGCAAAATATGTAATCGCAATCGATATCATTTTACTGAACAGTAATCTCATCACAGCAATTCTTTTTAGCCCGTCTTCGATAAGTAAACATGGACAACAAATAGTTAAACATTTCACCAGAGACTACATTGCTCACCAAAATCTGCAAGATGCCCCCCCCCCCCACCTTTAAAGATGGTCGAAGCTACTATTAATTCACAGATCAAAGTATGTCTTAGGGAAGTTTAAAAGACGGTGCTTTTCCAGTATGGGGGGAGGGGGGGGGGGGGGTCTAGGCTAGAGAAGGAAATTTGGCAACATATTTTCTGGCAGCCTATTCGCTGTTTAATAGGTACAAGCAATTTTTTCAATATTTATACACTTTATTAACCATTTGGAAAAATGGTTATTGTTCTCGTCAGGGTAGGAAATCAAAAGCATATCTGAAAGTTTTCATTGGTTTAATCCACAATTTATTCGTTATCTGATTGGTATATACAGTTATCTGTATTTCCCTTTGGTTTCAACAACGATGGAGAACAGAGTGTTGTCACTATGACAAAAACGTAATAAAAACTAAAAAAAAAATAATAATAAATCAGAACAAATTGAGATACAGCTTTCAAACAAATTGCATTTAAAAGTACATTTTTTTCTCTATCCGACGGTATAAAAAGTAATATTGTCGGATGTTTAGAAGTTTAAGAATGAAATTTTATTTCAAATTGGTCGTGAGATTTTTTGGAAATCTGATGATAGAAAAGCCTTTTCCCAAACAGCCAATGAAATGCTTGGCTATTACGTAAGTTTCATAGGAAATCTGACGAGTGCAGGCGATTTTTCTTGCTTGCAATTTTTACGTGTAATAACACTATTAATCTTTAATTCATGGCGTACGTAATGTATGACCAGCTCCGTAGAAGTTTAAAAATTTACAGTACCGAAAATTGTAAAACTGAAATTTCTTTTAAAATTTGTTCATGATGGGTCCAGGAATGTTATCGTTTAATTCATGGCGTATGTAATGTATGATCAACTCCGTGCGATTTTTTATGTCTTAAATTTTAGTCTTTGAAAAAATCATTTTCCAAATGGTCGTTGTAATTTGTTAAATTTGTTAAATTGCTTTTTTTTTTTTTTTTTTTTTTATATATATATATATATATATATATATATAAAGAGGCCATTATACATATACATCTATATAGGGGAGACTGGTCCATGGGGGAGGCTTGATCCAACTAATCCTTCAGTTTTCATATTTAAAAGAACTTCAGAGCTTTTCCAATAGGTGGCAACCAAAGCTACTGAAATGATCAAACAATAGTCTTTGCTTCATGAAGATAAGTGAAATAGGTGTGGAAAAATCAATTGGGGAGAGTTTTCAGCTTAAAAAGTGTATTTTTTAAAAAGATTTTTTAAGATTTTCTCAGATAGAATATATCATAGAAATTTAAGTAGGTAGGTTTTAAGTTATGCAGAAATATTGAGCTTTCATTCCAGGCATAAAGATTGTACAGTAAATTAGATTAAACATAACTATGTGCTATACTTTAAAAAGTGGTTATATGGAGAGGCTTAACCCAATCAATGTGGGGAGGGTTGACCAGATGGTCAAAGCTCCCAAATTAAGTATTTTTGGAAATATTTTTATTCCATACTTTACATAATGAAGGGTTAATGGTTATATTCCTTAAATAATGTAAATTTATTCTGTAAAGCTACAATAAAATGGGGTGATAGAAAAGAAAAATGTTTAAAATTGATTAAATGCAGATGTGAAAAACTGCTACAGAAGCAAGAAAAGATTTAATGAAATATAAATTGGAAAGTTGATAGGAACTTTTATTTCATTTAAATAGTACCAATAGTAGGTAAAAATAAAGAATGGAAAAAACTAAAAAATGATGAAAGCAGCAGCCTTAAGAAATGTTAGGCATTCATTCCTCTGCAGAAGAACATAACATTGAAGAAAAAAACACTTTAGGAAGGTATGTAGACAAATTTGACCAATGATGAACACAGTGAGACGAAGCCAAACAACGTGGCAACAGTGATGCCAGGTCGAGTGCAAAGTGGGTTTTAAGACGGAATTTTTTTCTGTGACTTGAATTCCGTATAAGAAATTTTTTTACACATCACATTTACCCAAATATTTTTTAATAATAATTAAACCATGTAGCATAAAGTTATTCTGCCTTTCTTAAAACTGATTTTATTCCCCTTGTGGAAACTTAGCCTTTTCAGTTTCCACACATAAAAACCCTCACAAATGCTACAGAATCACGGCCTATGGAAACTCCATGTATTCGGGAGTGACACTAGAAAATTCGTCTAAGTCTCAGAGTTTGCTGGTAACTTAAAAGTAAATAACTTCAGTGCGATCGATCTTATGAAGATGACACTTTGGAACATAGTACATAAAAAGAGGACCACTGGTTCCCACTTTGTTACACCGAAATATGCCGCTAAGTGCTTTTTGACATCGCATACTTTGACAGGAGAGTTCCGTGTGCAAAAAGGGGGAAGGGCCCCCGACCAGCCACTAGAAGGTCGGCTGTCAAAAGGGTCCTGACGGGCGGACCAATGACAGCGGATGTTGGAAACTAGCATTGTTTTCCGAGAGAGAAATGAAGATATATACGAGATCTCTGAGGAGATCAGGGGGATTAGTTGACTTTTAGAAGAGTTTAGCAGAAGCTAAACGTGAAAAGAGGTTCTTCAACCTGAAGGAGAGAAAAGTTTCTCTCCAGGCTTTTCACGGGATTATTTTTCGGAGGTCGCTCCGAGGAGAGGGGAGACTTGTTTCTCTCAACGGCAACAATAGCCGATCAGCTGAGCCACAGCTGGGAGCATCAGCGGAAAAGCTGAACGCACGGGCGAACGTTAGTCCGCACCTTTAACGGACATTTGATTACTTAGAAGGGACCTTAGGGTTTCCCAGAGACACTTGAATATAACTAATCTGGACTCTGATTTGTTATCCGGTCAAGGACAATTTTAGATATTCCTACCTTACAAGACTTTATTTCATCAAATTAATTTCCTAAGCATTTGTTGTGTTAATGTAGACATTGTATTTAGCCAAGATTTCTTGTTGTTTTGCGAGAATAAAACCTTTAATTTTTCATCTTAACTAAAACCTTTGTCATCACGCCTCTGAGGAGTTTACGTCACGCTACCGCCCTCATCTGAGGCCCCACACCCTTAACAAATATTTCGGCAATAAAATAAAGTCCGTCAAGCCTTCCCATTATTTTCTCATGTTTAAAAAATCAATGATTTTTCAAGTTTCTTATACAGTACAGTTATGTCGCGATTTTATTTTGATAACTCATTGTATAACGAATAAAATGATTTATAAAACTTATTCTAGGTTCAATATTTAAAAAATAAAAATCATTTTGTAAAAAATGGACCAACCCTCCCTAGTCTCCCCTACATATGTATGGTCAAACTTTTTGTAATTATAAACCATTTTAACAAATGAAAAACTGACCATAAAAATGAAATCATTCATCATACTATAAAACTGATTATCCAAAATGCTATATACAAACAGAAGTAAATTGTATATTAAAAACAACAATATACGAGTATAAACAGGCCTGAAAGTTCACCAGGATTGTTTTCATAGTTGTTTATATCATTTTTCAACAAATCTCACTTTCTGAAGCCCGAATTGCGCCAAGCTTTACCCCCCCCCCCCCCCCCCCCCCCCAAAGCCGCCAAGGCATATAATTTTCTGCGACAATAAAAGGGTTAAAATAGGTTATTACAATTAGAAATCTTCCATGACCGGATTTTTCTATTAATTTGGATAACAATGCTCTTTTACAAACTAAAAATAATAGTTACTTTGTCCTGGAAACAAAATGAAAAGCTTAAGTAAATTCATATCTGTTATATCTTTCTATGGTGTCTTTTTTGTCTTACAACGAGCTGTTATAAGAACTTATAACCATTTATTCAATGACTAAAAACAATTTATTATATTGCTAAATCACGAAAAAGATGCAGTAATAAAACACCTGCGGGCTGCAACATCCATGAGCTTCGCTTTCAAATTCTACAATATTTCACATGCATATAAGATATTTAAACAAATATCTGGCAATTAATTTTTTTTTCTTTATAAAAGTTTTAAAAGAGAGTACTGCAAAAACTGAAAAGATACTATGAAATATGGTAATTTTCATATGAAAGAGAAAAAAAAAGTGAGGCACATTACATTCGATTTATCAATAAAAGACGGCAAACACTGATTATGGAGCATGCATTGATAAATGATTCTTAAATGCAATAAATTGTTATCAGAGAAAAAGGAGTTCGAAAGAAATTTTCTTTTGATCCAGTTTTTCCCGGCAAAAAAGGAAAACATCCATTTTCTTTTTCAAAGCTTTCAATTCATAACGTTTCAATGTCAAAAGAAAAGTTGTTTCTTTCTTTTCTTTTTGTTTTGTCTTCTTCCCACTTTTTCTTTTTTGACTTTTTGTGCAACATAAAAAGAGTTGCCGTAAATTCAACAAGACAGTAATTGTAAAGGTTATACTAACAACAGAACATAAATCTGAGGAATAAATTGAATGAGCAAAACAGAATGTAATGGATAAAGATACTCACGTAATAAGGTTAGTATTTTGGGAAGATAAATTTGTTTGAAACTTATGATTTTTAAAGATATATCTCCCATCGGGGTTCGTAAATACCATGATATTTTCGAAAATATAAAAAATATCCAATATTTTGATATATTTTCAAAGCAGCATCACTCCTGATACTAAAAGTTTTTAAACATAATACAAATTAGAAACTACAACATATTGCACTTAACATGAAAATTTAATAAAACAATATTCTAAATGTCTTTTTCTTTCCTCCCCCACCCCCAATTTACCACAAAACTGAAGATCAATTAATTGAAACCAGAAACAATTTGCTTTATAAATGCATAAAAAAAAAAAAAAAAAAAAACTATAGGATTCAATATAAAGTATAGGTAAAATTTTATGTTTATATAACAAAATTTTAAATACAAAATATCTTTTTTTCTTTGTTATTGATAAGTGTGAACATAAATGTGAGCTCGTCTGCTTTTTTATTCCATAACATGTTGTGCAGTTTAAATTGAACAAAACTAGAAAATATGTTTCCCAATGATGCTGTAAATAACTAAGTTAAACAGCTTATGTTTCAATGACTAGTCTAAATTAATGTTGTCCCACATAATTATTGGTTCATATTTAAAAATTGAACTTCAAACATAAAGCTTAGAAATATTTATATATAGGGTGTCCATAATTAAACGACCCTACTTTAAAGTTGTCCAGAGACGAAAATATTGGTCAGGAAGTTGTGAAATTTTGTGACGGACAAAATAAAGGAATGGGAATTTGTTTGAGCGAAAAAAAAATTAGTTCAAAATTTCGCCACTAGAGAGAATTTTATAATGAATTACACATTTAAAAAAGTTTTTACGCTTTATTTTTATCAGATTAAATACGACAAATATACAGGCCGCACCCTGAAAAAAAAAAAAAAAAAAGCGTAAAATTTTTTTTAAATTATTGGTGTTCGAATTGAACGGCCGCCATTTTTTTTTTTTTTTTTCAGAGCTCAGGCTTAGTATTCAGTGAGCGGTGGCTAAATGTGCAATTTATTTTAAAACGCCCTCTGGTGGCGAAATGTGGAACTAAATTCCTTTTCGCTCAGACAAATTCGCTTTCCTTCATTATGTCCGTTACAAAATTTCACCACTTTCTGACCAATAGTATCGTATGTAGACAACTTTAAAGTAGGGTCGTTTAATTATGGACACCCTGTATATATATATTTTTGGGGGGAGGGGGAATAAAAAAAATCACTGCCAGAGACAAAAGTTCTTTCTATACAGAAAGACACAGTCAATAACAGTTGAAAAATCAATTTACATTTGTTTTGACATAAAATATCAAAAATTCATGCACAGTGATATTTTGAAAATGAATATCGAATATACATCATGATATGTATCATAATATAGTATAGAAATTGATATATAGCACCGAACTCTGTTTCCCATTACAGAAATATTTGATCATATTTTTTTTTTTTAAATACGTTAAACTTAAATTTCATATGTCATGAATATAGATGAACAATTAATTTTCAAAGCTTTCATTCACTTTATTTTTTGTGCTATGCGAGCAAAATAAAAAGATATCCCATACATTATAATACAGAAATTGTAAAACGACACTAAAATTAAACACTGTAGCTAAACATCATTGGCGTAACGCTAGGAAAGAAGGGGACGCAGACAAACTTTCCACCACATTCTCTGAAAAGTAAAAATCGCTATATTTAAAAACACAGAATTTCTGTCTTAGCTAATGCGAAAGTGGTGAGTATTTAAGAGAGGAAGAACGTTTTATTAAAAATTTTATTTAAATTATAAATTTAGATTTTTTTAAAAATTATAATAAATTTTAGAAATTTAGCCTCTTATATTAATTTAATACCACAAATCAAAAATCAGTGTGTTCTCAAGTTATAGAGAAGAGTCATTATTGTCTGTATGTAATTTTAGTCTAAACTTCTTCACAAGAGACTTGAAATTAATTAAATGGTAAAAGTAAGAGGTAGTAAGAATTTTTCGTCACGACCGCACCACCCCGATAGAAGAGAATTTTCGTCCTGTTTTTCGATTTAGGTTCATCATAAACCGGAAATTCGAGGAAATTTTTAATATTTTGTATAGTTCTGTGTTGCTTTTTATGTTGATATGCTTAAAAATTGCATTTTCTTGTACAGATGACTCTGACAAAACTTCCAGTTTACTTATTTCATGTTTATAATGTCTGTTTTAAAAAACGCGGCATTCGGGTCACAGACACGTCTGTTCTAAAAATCTTGCCTCTCCCTGAATTTCTTTGTGGCATGAATCCATGAAACTCCCAACATTTATAGTCAGAAATCATCTGTAACATAATTGTGGTATAACATTTTCTAATTATGTATAAAGCATGTTTTATTTAAAACATTGGAATATTCTATATTAAAACTTACAGCATGTATATTGGACCATTTTAGCACTGATATTCCACGCAAACAACTACTGAGAAGAGAAATAACGCGAAGAATCAAGGATGTATATTTAATTACCTCCTCTCTTCAATTAATATTATTAAATTAATATAAACGTACATTGAGATTTATGAAATTGAAGTTCATCTTAGATAATAAAAGAAAATACCAAGACGACTGGCCTATTTGATAATTAAAATATCTGACAACCCAGCACAATTCCATAGCATGCATCTGCAGGAAAGCAATGTTATATTAAAGCCTTCAAGCTATAATATTAAATGAAATTATGGGGAGGGGCGTAGGACTAAGAGATCAGGCAATGTAAGCTTAATCTTGGCTTCGTCAGCTCTAAAGATGATGGATAGCTAAAAGCTAACTCACCCACAACGAATTGCTGAGAATGCGAATAAATCTTATCTATTCACACCAATATGAATTATTCACAAGAAAATCAAAATAGAGACACTATGCTGTAACTTCATGAGTGCTGGGATCCAATGGTTTTGAGATGTGGGTGTAGGGGGCCAGAAATATTTCCATTCTATAACCACATATTACACATTATCACTCAAAATGAAAAACAAATATTTTTTTGTGTTTGTGTGTCTATATGCAGTATCTTGAAGAAACCACTGCGCACAAAGATTTGCGGAGAAAGATACCAAAATGTCCGATATTATGCGCCTCAAAGTCGGTTTTACTATTTTTTAATTATTTTTTAAGTAAATAGTTAACATGTGCTATTCCTATAGATTTGGTATTTACAATCTATGTTGATAAATGGTGCAATCATACGAATTACAAAAATCTTTCAAGAGCCAGCAATTTTTCAGCTTCTTTAATTGCGATTTTTGTTAAGAAATTCTCAAAATCAAATAAAGCTTCGAAATTTATCTATATCTATGCATATCGTAAATCATGAGGAGACTATTTCAAAGTTAACATTCGGAAAGTAAACAATGGTTGGAGTTGAGTTGAGTTGATCGTCGATTTACAGACAGGCGAAATATGGTTTGAGTTTTGTTATTCATCTATTTAGAAACGAAATAAACCCACTACTCAGAATAGAAAAACCTTTATAAACGAAATGCGACAGATTCTCGTGTACAAGAGAAGGGTATCTTTAAATGGAAAATGGACAAAAACAGAAGTGCGGGCAAAGGCAGCATCCCCCCCCCCCCCCCCCCAAATAGATCTTAGAAAGTATAAACGAGATAGTAATAATTTGAATTCTGCGCGTTTTCAAAATTATATACCTCGAGAATTAATCGACAGATTTGAATGTTTTTCTCACTTTTTAACGAAAAGAATGAAATACGTTACACAAGGCCCACTTTATAATTTTCAAGATATGAAAAATAATTCCAATTGCTGTTTTAAAATGTCAAAATTTATTATCTCCAGAACTGTTTGACCAATTTGGATGGGGTTTTTAATCATTTTTTTAAAAGATGAAAAGAACAGATAGGTTACATTAAAACCTCCAGGGCATTTATTGAGGGAATCTCACACAGTCAACGCTACCGAAGGAGAGGAGCCCCACATCTACGGTCGTTTGGAAAGATTTTAGTCTAAAAATGAAACATCACAAGAATTCTAGATTTGTTTGAATTGAGACTGGAGCATGCGTAGCCCCTGGTGTACGCTGCAGAAGACAGTGAGGCCCTCCAACTTCAGGTTCGTTAAGAAAAACGGAAATGCTACGGAAGTTACTCTAGTAGAAAATTAATATAGGATAAAGGTATAAGAAGCCTTTCTAATTTTGGAGGCTCTTTATATCATTATACTACATTTTTTTTTTTTTTTTTTTTTTCTAAAAGGGAAAAGGTATAATATCACATACTCATAAAATGGAATCAGTCAACGTTCATATCCTACATAGATGTCATTGCCTCAAAGCGAAATTATCATTAAATACACAAATTTTAGTTAAAACGGGTTGTTAAGAAAGTGCGAGATTTAATATAATTTCTCATTTTAAAGCTTTCCTTTCATAATGTTTGGCTAAAAATTAGGGGATTTTTTTATTTATTCATTTACTTTGAATTAATTAATTTTTTATTGTGTACGCAACTCTTACTCCTTCTTCAGTTAGAATCGTCAATAATGTTCTCAAAGGTCTGTCCAGACTTTTCTCCCAGGATCCTATTTTTGTGAGAATTGTGAATAGTTTCGTATGTTTGTAAAAAATTAAATCATAATTTTGGAAATCTGAAAGTGGTATTACATTTAAGTTGAATTTTAATAGGATCCTGTTTTAATGAACAAATATATATACATGCATTAAATTTAGATATAAAAATTGTTTTGAGACAGGCCATATTTCCTTTTAAGATTATTAAAAATTTGTGAAGAAACCATTTTTGATATGAAAAATGGTTTGTGAAAGGTCATTTTTTAAAGCAAAGGATTTTGTGAAGGGTCCTATTTTAAGACAAAAAAAAAATTGTGAAGGGTCCTGTTTTAGGATAAAGAATTTTGTGAAGGGTCCTGTTTTAGGATAAAAATTTTTGTGAAGGGTCCTGTTTTAGGATAAAAAATTTTGTGAGGGGTCCTGTTTTAGGATAAAAACATTTTGTGAAGGGTCCTGTTTTAGGATAAAAACATTTTGTGAAGGGTCCTATTTTAGGATAAAAAAAATTGTGAAGGGTCCTGTTTTAAGATTACAATAATTGTGAAGGGTCAGTTATAGAACACAAGTTCTTCCTAAACAGATCCCTCTGCAACATATTTGGATTAAGCAATTTAATTCTCTAACATATTACATTATATCAAAAAAAGTTTTTATTTAAAACTATTAGAGTATTTAGAATTACAACGCACAATATATGTAAACCATGCGAGTAATGAGAAATTATCAGACGAGAAATAATACAAAGAGTCAACGATGAATATTTAATTACTTTCTCCCTCCAATTAATATAAACTATTAAATGTACATTTGAATTTATGACGTGGATGTTCATACGCAACGATCTGTTTTGACATTTACTATGTTCTTCGAAAGGATTGGTCTATTTGATATTCAAAACTGATATTTAAAAGAACTGACACTCCACAATTCAATTAGCATGAATGCACTTATAAAAGGCAGGATCTATATTAGAGTTTTCCCGTTATGATATTAAACTGGAATAGGTAAAGGGATGCTAAAATGCCACGAGATCAAGCAATGTAAGCTTAATCTCGCCTTCGTCAGCTCAAAAGATGATGGATGGGTAAAAGACAACTGATTCGTAAATGAATTGCTGAGAGTGCGAATAACCTATCTATTCACGCCAACATGAATTAAGGGCTAAAAATGGAAAACGCTGAAAGTCCAAAAGAGGAAAATTTTCATGAGAGCGAAAAAAAGAAAAGAAAAACACCTACTTTTGGTACTTACATCGTTTTCCACTTCACTCCTTTTGGGCTCTTAGTTCAACAATTTAGAATGTAGGTACCTAGCTTCCTTTCGTTTAGTATTTAAATACCTAATGTTACCATTTGCAAACGTTTCTTTTACTTATATTTAATATATAAAAATTTGTCTGTCTGTAATGCTATACAAATCCACAGTTTGGAAGCCAGAATTGTGAAATATTAAGTACATGTGTATTAAAACACGACCGAGGCAACTAAAGCAATCCGGAATCGAAATAACTTATATTTAACTTTTAATTAATAAAAAAGCACCAATTTTTCCGCAATCAAATTTAAACATTTTTCGTTATAGCAGCTGCCAACAATTAAAAATTCACAATAAAATTCTTAGCACAACAATTACCTTTCTATTGCAAGACGCATTGCATATTACGTACGCCACGCTGCAATACTAAAAAGCTGTAGCGAGTATTACAATCATTCTTTTACCTCACATGCAAATAATTAGAGATATACAGTGGCGGTCAAAAGTTTCCGGCCGGCATAAAATTTTTGGTTAATTTGTAAGTATACCTGTATGAAGAGAAATCTCAACGTGATACTTATGCACTTTATTGACATAATACTTAGGAACAAATTTATGGAATAAAAAATAAATATCAATAAATTTAATTGACAAAATTAATTGCAAAAGAAAACGCACGCTCACAAAAGTTTCCGGCCACCTTGGGAAGTTTGGGAAAAAATGGTGTTATAATAGAAAATGACAGTGATCAACAACACTTACAATCAGTATTTTGTCTTCGTACATTAAATAATAAGAACTGCGGCGCAGCAACGTGGCATCGATTCAAAGAACGGTTGAAAATCGTCTATGGTAAGTTTTTTCCACGGTTCTTGCAATTTTTAAGAAAATTCTGCTGAATTGGAATATTTATAATTCTGCACACGTTTTCAAGTTCGTTCCAAAGATTTTCTATTTTTTTCTGATCGGGGGATTGGGCTATCCATTTCAAAAGCGGAATTTTTTCATGCTAAAGCCACTTCTTGACGAGCTTGCATGTATGTTTTGGGTCGTTATCGTGCTGAAAGAAATAGCTGCGACCATATTTTTTCATCCAATAAGGCAGCAAATGATCTTGAAAGACAGCTTTATAAATTGCATCATTCATCTTGCAGCGAATTTCAACTAACGGACGACACATTTTCCTGAAAATGCTCCCCACAGCATAACGTGTCTTCCGCCATGCTTCATTATAGGAATAACGTATCCCAAATCTTATCTTTTGTTTTTAGGTCGTCGGAGGTAGTGTCCGCCATCATTCCCCTGAAGGTTGAACTCCGATTCATAGGAAAATAGTACTTTTTTCCAGTTTTTGTGTTCCTTGGCAAACGCCAGCCGGGCCCTCTGATTTTTTTTTTTACTTATGAAAGATTTTTTAACACCGACTCTACCATAAAGTCCTACGTCATGTAAGCGTCTTGACACGGTAGACCGAGTTATTTCAACAATATTTTAACACCGTAAATCGAGAGGAAATGCAGCGGCTTTTTTATGCGGGTCATCAACTGCTTTTATCCTGATAAATCTGTCCACACAAATAGTCGTTTTCCGGGGTCTCCCAGACCGTGGCAAGTCTCGAAGGCCATGGCCATTTTTATATTTTTTAAAAATATTGTTCACAGTAAATTTTCCGATCGATAACTTTGCTGCAATCTCACGAAAGGATTGGGTCTTTAGTGACAAACAAATCACTCGTTTACCATCAATAATGGTTGAACTTTGCATTTTTGAATTTCAAATACATTATTCACATTGATTAATTAACAAAAACGGTAAAAAAAAAAACAGTTTACCGATAGCAAAAACTAACGAATGACGAATGGCCGGAAACTTCTGCACACGCGGATTTTGAATTCCTCCCATTTGCATCGAGTATCTTCAGTATCCAATCAAAATGATCGTGTGGTCAGAAGTCATTTGCTTATCCCTAACTTTTGGACAAATTGTGCTATTTCTTCGCTGAAACATTCTGGCAAACAAATCAAAGAAACTAACTGGCCGGAAACTTTTGACCGCCACAGAACATATTACGTACGCCACGCTGCAATACTAAGAAACTTTAGCGAGTATTACGATAATTCTTTTACTTCACATGCAAATCATTCGAGGTTACTTAATTGCGCTTAATTATTACATTTTAAAAAAAATAAAGAAACACATTTTATCACAAACATCAACAAAACTTTTTATTCTATTTATTCCCTTATTCTAAAGATATCGTTTTATCGTCTGCTGCCAGAGTAACATCATAAAAGCCACAGTAGTAGAAAAATATTTTACTACATCGAATAGTTATTTTTAATTTTGGTTTTAGAATTAAATTCAATAACTCTCGTGCATAGAACGGGTTAAACAGCTAGTATTTAATAATTTCACCTTGCTTAAAAATATCCCATTGATGTATACAATAACAACATGATCACGTTGTATAATTGTAATGGCAACCAGTTGCCGCGCATCTTATCACTGGCACTTTCAGCATTCTCAGCTTAGCTTCGCATGGCACTTTCAAATGGCGACGTTTTTCTACTCTTTTTTGAATTATTTCTACCACGGATGCACCGAATATTTGGTATCTATTTATTCGGTTTCGGCTATTTTACCAAATATTCGGTTTGGCCAAATAACAAACTATTCGGCTTACTCAATATTCGGTTTGGCCGAATATCGGAATATTCGGCCGAACTGAATACTTCAAAAAACCTTTTAAAACCTTTTTAAAAACCTTATACAACTTTTACTTTTGACCGTCAATTTATAAAGATAAATAGAATCATATATCAATAAAAAAGAATGTTTTTACATTATTTATTTGCTGCTTGTAAAATTTCAGATAAGAAAATTAATCATTAATGAGGATTTTCATAGAAATTAATGGCGTACAAATGCAAGTTTCTGAATGTTGTCTAGTAAATAATATTTTTTTTTTTTGAAAGATGTTTTTCTTGATCATATTATCTCCGTTAAACGTTTTTTGCAAGATTTTACTCCAGACTCTAACCTAGGATGCATTTTAAAACTTCCTTGCTAAATCAAAGAGAGAAGAAAAGTTATTCTTTCTGAGTTGCCACCATTTGAATAGATTGTATTATTTACTAGCGAACTTGCCCGGCGTTGCCCGGGTACGTCAAAAAACAGCAGGAATTACGAAAAATCTCTGAAAATCACAATAAGGTATCGCGAAAAATTTTTTAAATCGATTCTCAAATTTTGAAAAGAGAAAAAAAAAATTATATATTGTGTTCGAGGATTGCAGGTTGATTCCTTTCACTAATGTGGAAAAATAGTAGCAAATCGCTAAAATACACTAAAAATCACATACAAAATTCCCGAAAAATTCGAAAATTGCTCTACGAAATCCGAATAAACTTTATTGAAATGAGGGCAGAATGTACTTTAGGTCAAAAATGGAATGTCAAAAATTTGCAGCAGATCGCGAAGAAATGTAAAAATCGCATTAAAAATCACAAAAAGTTCAAAAATCACGAAAGTCAAAATTTACTATAATTGGATAAAAGTTTCAAATCTAATTCCTTTGACCTGTGGGCTCTCTTAAAATTTATGTTCTGGAAATCATGCTAAGCATTAGATCATGTTACGTTTATTCATAATTAATTTACTTGGGTTCCCTTAAATATAATTAATAGAATCCCGTAAGTTAATATTAGTTTTTGTTGCATTAAAATATCTCAATTTGTTGATTTTCGGTAAGCAATTAAACCCTATTGTTTTACAGTGGAAGTCTATGGAAATTTGGAGAAATATTAGAGATATTGCCAAGTTGGCGTCACTTTTGGCGACTAATTTTGGTCGCCAAATTTGGCGATATATCGCCAAGTTGGCGACAAACTTGGCGTTATTTGGCGACAGAACTGGATCCCCCTACGGTAACCCTCTTATAGGTATGGAGATTCATTACATGCTGTTCAATAATCGCATAAAAAATTCGCTAAAAATTCAAAAATCGCTGTACGATTTCTGGATAAACGTTTTTGAAAAAAGAGCAAAATTTACTATATTGGGTTAAAAGAAAGAAACCGTATTTTTTTCCCTAATGTGGAAAAATCGAATTAATATAATCCCTTAAGTTAATATTAGTTTTTGTTGCATTAAAATATCTCAATTTGTTGATTTTCTGTAAGCAAGTAATCCATATTGGTTTACAATGGAAGTCTATGAGAATTTGGCGAAATATTAGAGATACCGCTAAGTTGGCGCCACTTTTGGCGACTCATTTTGGTCGCCAAATTTGGCGATATACCGCCAAGTGGGCGACAAACTTGGTGGCATTTGGCGACAGAACTGTGTCCCTCTACGGTAACCTTCTTATAGGTATGGAAATGCATTAAATGCTGTTCAACAATTTAATAAAAAATTCGCTAAAAATTCAAAAATTGCTGCACGGATTCTGAATAAACTTTTTTGAAAAGAGAACAAAATTTACTATATTGGGTTAAAAGAAAGAAACCATATTCTTCTCAATTGTATGGAAAAATCGCCTCAAAACTTAAAAAAGTGCTAAAAATAACATAAAAAATTAAATAAAAAAAAATCGAAACAAAAAATCGAAAATCGGGCTTCGAGGTGCAAAACTTCATATATAGGCGTACCTTTTCCCCAAATTTTGTAGCTCTACGTGCAGTGGTCTCTTCAGAACACCGTCGACACACTCACTCACACACAAACTTCTTTCTTTATTATTATAGATTTACTTTTATTGTAGTCTCTTCCAGACAAAAAAAAAAAAAAAAAAAAAAAAAAGTATACGGCGCTGTGAAGTTTTTCTTCCAAATTTTTCCACAATGTCTCTTTGATTTTAAAATGTTTGTTTTAGAATTTAAGAAAATATTCATAGAAGAAGTCATGAAATTTAAAATTTTATTAATTAAAAAAGTTTTATAACTATCATCTACTTTAATAACTCAAAGTACATTTTATGAGTATGAAGTTTACCTGTAAAAAGCTCTTGTTTATCCAAATGTTATTTTCTGTATTAAATATTATGCAAAATTGTTCAAAAATTTAATGCATTTAAACTTCAAAATAAAAAATTATTCGGCCAAAATCACTATTCGGTGCATCCATAATTTCTACTAGGGTTGATACTTCAAGGGTTCTCCTGTTTGTTAAGCTTGACATTTAAGACTTTTTTTTTTTTTTTTTTTACGAAAAAAAAAAAAAATCGATTTTTTTGGTATTTTCGGCGTTTTTCATTTTTAGTCCTCAATAATTCACAAAAAAATCGAAAACTCTAGATACACTGGGTGAGATACACAACTTGACCGTCTTAAATATTTGTAGGTTCTCGATACCGCTGATATAGGAGCCTCAGCGCTTCCGAACGATCCAGTTTTATAACTAACTAGCAAACCCCGCGGCTTTGCTCGCGTAATACTTGAAATATGCCAAGTGATATTTATATGTCTAATTTTTATTAAAAGGTACTAACTAAATTTTTATTTTATTAAAAGGTTTTTTTTATTAAAAGGTACTAATTACTTTTAGGAATAATTCAAAAATTACTATTTAAAACACAGTTTGATTAAACATCATTATTACACTGCAGACATGAGACTTCAAAAAATACAACTAAATAAATGATAATTTAGAAAATATTTTGAAACTTTTATGCTCAATTAATACGCTCATTTCAATATTCATTTGAAGTTTTGAATTTTTTAGAAACCATCTTCTTACATCTTAAAATTAACTATCATGTCAAATTCCAAGTCCTACCACCTCTCTCAGTAGAAAAGGCTATGTTAAAATAGAAACTGTCACCATTAATTTGCCAACATTAATTTTGAAATTGGTTTGTTATTTCCTAATATTCCACAGAAACGTAATTTAGAAAGCTTTTAAAGGCCTTTTTTAGAACGTTTGTTGTTCCTGTGAACCCCTGGTGGTATCATCATCGGCATAAAATATAGCCTGTGTAGGATCAGAGACTGTTATCATTGATTCGCAACTATTACTTTTATAATCGGTTTATATTCCCTGAAATTGCATAGAAATCGTAATTCAGGACTTTTTTATAATGCTTCTCGCACTTCCCCTTCGCTTCACCCCTTTTTAATCCGAATTTATTTTTGACAGTCCTTCGAGGGCATTTATATTTTATAAGTAACTACCATGCCATATTCAAAGTTTCTAGCCTTTTCAGTATCACAGAATTCGCAATTTTGAACGTTTTTAGCTCCTGCAACCCTCTGGTGGTAGTGGCACAGACATAAAATATAGCTTATGTTTGAGCAGGTTCTATCACCAACAATGTCAGCATTATTTTTTAATCGGTTTGGTATTTGATAAGATTGCATAAAAATTGTAATTTATAACGCTTTTCGCTCACTTCATCTTTTTAAATTTAGAATTTTCTTTCGACTGTTCTTAGAAAGCAGTTGCATCTTGTAAGTAAATACCATTCCATACTTCAAAGTGTTAGACCCCTCAGTTGTGCAAAAAACGCAAATTAGAACATATTTTGCTTTTGCAACCCTCAGATGATAGTGACAGCAACATAAAATATAACCTATGTTATAGCAGGGACTGTCACCATTGATTTGCAACCATTACTTTTGAAATAGCTTTGGTATTTCCTGAGATTGAGTAGAAATCGCAATTTAGAACGCTTTTCGCGCTTTTTCACCCCTTTTTAAATTTCTAAATTTTTCGAAACTGTTCTTAAAGATCATTTATATGTAATAAATATGTACCTTGCCTAATTTTAAGTTGCTAGCCCCTACCGACCACAAAAATCGAAATTTAGAACGCTTTTTTGCTCCTGCAACGTCTAGGTAAAAGTGATACTGACATAAAATAGCGTCTATGTTAGAGCAGAGGCTGTCAGCATCAATTTCCTACTATTACTTTTGAAATCAGTTTGATTCTTCCTGAGATATTACTGACAAATCGGCATTTAGAACGTTTTTAGAACGCTTTTCGCGCATTTTGCTCCTGCATCTCCTCTGGGATTAGTGGAAACAGATATAAAATAAAACCTATCATGGAGCAAGATCTGTCACCATCATTTTTACACCATTATATTTGAAATCGGTTCAGTACTTCCTGAGATTGCATAGAAATCGCAATTTAGAACGTTTTTTACAACGCTTTTTCCGCATTTTGACCCCCCCTTTTAAATTTCGATTTTTTTAGGAATGTCCTTAGAGATCATTGATATCTTATAACCAACTACCATTCCAAATTTCACGATTCTAGGCCCTTCCGTAACGCAAAAACCGCAATTTATAACGTTTTTCTACTGCACCCCCTTTGGGGTAGTGGCACCGACATAAAACATAGCCTATCTTGGAGCAAGGGTTGTCACCATCATTTTAACACCAATATTTTTTAAATCGGTTTAGTATTTCCTGAGATTATGTAGAAACTACCATTTAGAACGTTTTTAAGAACGCTTTTTGTGCATTTTCACCCCTTTTAAATTTCGAATTGTTTAAGAACTGTTCTTAGACATTATTTATATCTTATAAGTAACTAATATTCCAAATTTCATATTTCTAGGCCCTTCAGTAACACAAAAATCGCATTTTTAGAACGTTTTTTGCTCCTGCACCCCCTTGGGGATAGTGGCACCGACATAAAATATAGCCTATGTTCTAAGTTGGACTAACACCATCATTTTGATACCATTACTTTTGAAATCGGTTCGGTAGCTCCAGAGATTACCTCTAACAAACAAACAAACTTTACTTCTTTATAATATTAGTATAGATTAGGCCTTTTTCAACAGATTTAGCCCTATAACACTTTGACTTGAACCCTTGCGCATTTTTTAGCCCCTGTTTAAACCAACTGATTTCTTCCGGCGAAGTTTGTCAAACACATTTTTACTTACAACTTACACCTAACGAAAAAAAAATTTAGCTTCTTTAATTTTTAATTTTTAGCAAGATTACCAAAAGTGAGTAAAGAACACAGAATTACAGTGGTCCAATCATGATTGTGACATAAATCGTCATGTATTCTTAATGGCTGCAACAGTATACGATCGACGCCCCCTAGATAAGGGAGAAAGCCTTGACACGGGTCTCGAAAACGTCACACAAAGCAGGCAAAACAAAGAAAAAATTAGAACAACTTGCATGGATCGATTTCGTTGGCTCGTGAAATTATTAATTCTTTGTTTTCTAATAATTAAGAATTTCACGAGCCAAAGAAAACGAAACATGCAAGTTGTTCGAATTTTTTTCTTTATTTCCCCTGCTTTGTGTGGCGTTTTCGTGACGCGTGTCGAGGTTTTCTCCCTTATCTAGGGGGCGCTGATATGATTTACAAAGGAGTTAAATTATGCACCAGATCACACTGGTTAAAATTTTTCAGCTGGCTGTGAAATTGCAACAATGAAATATTTTAAACACTAAAAAGTAGAAAATAAAATATAAGTAATAAAAAAAGAGAACAGCACTTAAAAAAAAGCTTTTATTTAAGAATTGTTGATAGATGTGATACATGTACCGATTCTTTTAGGATCCGTCCGAAGAAGAAGGGAAAAAACTCTCAGTTTTTACTAAATTTCCCAATATAAAATGGAAAAAACTCTCAGTTTTTACTAAATTTCCCAAGATAAAATATCTTATATCCTGTACTGTAGATATTTTATGCATGATAGAAGCTACTGCACTGTAAAAAAAACCTGTTTTTTTAGCAAATCTCCTACAGCACTTTTAACAGAATACCTCCGTTTTATGTAAAGTACAGATTTTCTCTGTTATCCAAAACGGATATCGTTTTCGGCTTTTAGTGAAAATTTTCACCTACCTTGCAACTTCATTAAATAGCCAATCTTGAAGGTGAAAACTAAATGCTCTTCAGCGTTTTCACGCGTCAACGCGAGCACGTGATAAAATATTGGTAAGTCTGTTCTCACTTTATTATGCTTTTTAATTTGGTTTTGTAAATATACAGATTTATCTTTACGAAATTAGATTATGCCATAATATATTACTTACTTTACATTTTTACGAATTTAATAAACTTAAACAACTGACGATAATATATAACAGACTTATCAACATTTTAACAGACCCCCTTCCTCTCCACCCACTAAAAAAAAAAATTATATATATATATATATCCTTCCACTTGATCTATTCTCTGTTTACAATATGTCTTTTAAGTGTTCAACAATTTTTGGCTGGTTTCTTGTTTCATAAGTCTTTAATTATTAGGGATGCACCGAATAATGAATTTGGCCGAATGCCGAATACCGAATATTCGGCCTACAGGCGAACCCAATACCGAATATTCGGCCAGCCGAATAGTAACTTTTCGGCCGAATACCGAATATTCGCCTTGCCGAATAATTTTATATTTCAAAGTTTAAAGGCATTAAAATGTTAAATATTAAAACAGTTTTACATAATATTTAAAACAGAAACTTTCATTTTGATAATCAAGAGCTTTTTTCAAGTAAACTTTAAGCTGAAAAAAAATCTGCTTTAAGTTATTTAAGAAGAGGATAGTTATAAAACTTTCTTAATTAATAAAATTTTAAATTTCATGACTTCTTCTGTCAATTAAAACAAATGAATAAAATTTTCTTAAATTCTAAAACAAACATTTTAAAATCAAAGAGAAATTGTAAAAAAATTGGAAGAAAAATTGTACAGGATCATATATTATTGGTTTGTCAGGAAGAGACTAAAGTAAATAAATAATACAATCTATTCAAATTTTATATGGTGGCAACTCAGCAAGAATAACTGTTCTACTCCCTTTCATTAGTAAATGTTGTTCTTAAAGTCTTAGCAAGAAACAGATTATTTACTGGAAAATGTTCAGGAACTTGCATTTGTACATAATTAATTCCTATGAAAATCCTCGTGATTGGTTAATTTTCTTAAATAATACTTAACAAACAGCAAATAACTAATGTAAAAATATTCTCTTTTATTTAAATATATGATTCTGTTTTTAATTATTCTGAATATCTTTATAAGTTGACTGTTATACTTATAAGTGGTATAAGGTTTTAAAAAATGTTTTAAAAGTTTTTTTTAAGTATTCGGCCACGCCGAATATTCGGTATACCGAATAGTTTGATATTTGGCCAAACCGAATATTTGGTAATATGGCCGAATACCGAATACATACCGAATATTCGGCGCATCCCTATTAATTATTTTTTTTTTTCCTTTCAAAAATATTTTGGTGGTTTTTCATATGTAAATATGGATTAATCGTATATAATGTGCTGGCTAATTTGTGGATTTTGCTTAATTAATATTACATGTATAGGGTTCCATCTGTATTTAGTATAATGCTACAGTTATAATTTGCTGCTAATTTTTTTTAATTAATTATTGTAATAGGATTAGATGATGATTTGTAATTATATTATGGCTATATATATATATATATATATATATATATATATATATATATATATATATATATATATACATATACATATATACACACATACAATTTTCACTTGTGGTACTTTTTCTGAAGCCTAAAAATTCACTCATCATATACTTTTTTTAATTAAGAAATTTAAACTGTATTTTCCCCCCTCTCTAAAATTTAGTGCTGCTAAAACAATCAAATATGTTCATTTTGTACCACGCACCTAACTAAAAACACATTCTTAATTAAATTTCTGATACCTTTGATTTTAACATACTCATAAAAAATATTTTTATTTAATGAATAACTGTGTAGTGTAATTAATTATCCTTAATTATTTATAATGAGGTTGGGAGTATTTTATCTTATTGTCAATAAGGTCATCAGATAAATAATTCTGCAAAATTTATTATTCATTTACACTAAATGATTAATGAGTTTTGTTTTTCAAATAGGATTTTTTCGATAGATACAGAAAAGTAATACAGAGAACAACATAGCTTTATTTCATTAAACAAACTGCCTTAATGTAACAAAAAACGAAATTATGTTTGGAAATTACGTTGGGTACAAAGAAAGTCCATCAATTCAACAGAATTTCTCTGTCGATACTACGAAAAAACTTGCATAAAGTCTGTACCGGATAAAAGGTTTCCTCTGTCTGTACTACTGAGAAATTCTGGTGCATACAGAGAAAGTCTATCAATTTAACACATTTTTTCTGTACGAAGTACAGGTTGTTATCTGTTAGCCTAGCTGACAGACTTTTTCCAGTTAAATCTACAGGTTTTTTACGAGTGTGTACTATATGAGATTTCATTTAAGAATGCTCTTCGAGTAGTATTTAAAATTAACTGTTTATCCGCGGATAGGCTGAGGCTCTCAATTAACTAAACTATAAATATTTATATATACTTAATAGATTTGTTTTAGAACAACATGAATTGCACTATAAAATGCGAAGTGATTTTTATGTTAAACATTGTACTCTTATATAAGAGCCTTTTTTAAAAACTATTTTCACTTCTATACTTTTAGTGAGTTCCATAATAAAAAAACGCCCTTATTTAGCAATCTCTTAAAGTCACCTTTTGAACCCCTCCTCCCACTTTATTTTATTTTTTTTTAACTTTTATGAGTAGGAAACACTGACCATCCCATGCTACGTATATAGCAGAATTCCTATAAATTCCACGAGCGCATAACAGAATGTTATGTATATATAATTTAACCAAAGAATATAGTAAGAGAGTACAACTTGCATTAAAATGCGCCATTAAAATTCTTCGCCTCGCTTGCTGCATACCTTCCTATAATGCAGTTCGCTTTGAATCATCGCAGTGTGAAAGAGAAATAGAAAACTGGGATCGACTTTGACTCGTCTCATTATTTTAAAAATACATAATTAGATTATAAAAAAAATTTCTAATCAAATAAGTGTTAACAATAATTAATTTAACGGGAAAAATTTAATTTTTCAATCAGTTTTAAAAAAAAGTCGAAAGGCCAGGTGTTCTTGAAAACTGTTATAGTTTAATTAGTGATAAGAAACTGACATTTTATTAGCGCGTTTTTTACAGCATATGAGCTATTTTAGCGCAAAAAATATATAAAAATCGACATTTTCATCAAATTTTGAAGCACTGACCCACTTTAAAGATATGTTAAAAACTAATTAAAAAGAATTTAGGAAAACAAATATATTCAATTTACGACTTCATATAAATTATAATTTTGTCATTTTTAAAAAAACAGTAGACTCGTGCGAGGCCTTCTCATCGCAATCCTTGAGATTATTTGTTGATACGTTTTTTCATTAATTTTTTATTAACTGCAATTATTATTATTATTATTATTATTATTATTATTTTAATCGAACAACGTGTTTTAACGATACGGGTTTTATATACGTGTACCATGTCAAAAATCGCTTGCAGAAACTTTCGAAAAATACGCCATTCATCCCTGCGCCTTCTGTATGTTAAGAGAAACTAGATGGGTGTGCCAATCCCAAAACTTTCGTGTATCTCACATATCTTAATATTTCAAAGTGTTACAAATGTCAATATTTCATTTTTATTAGTTCAATACTATATCAACTTTGACTTTCATCTTAAATTTCTGCATCAGCCAATTAATCGGATTAAAAATGAGTTAATTTCGATCATGGTATTTATTGAAATCAATAGTTTAAAGTTATTCTGTTGTATATCAGCTGTTTGCGAATAGCAAACTTATCAGGATGCGCAGTTCCCGTCGCTTCACGAACCGCCGCCGGTATACAATAGAACTGCGAAAAATAAGAAAATTACACAAAATTTGCTATTATAGTGGCCCCTTTCGGCGGAATATTTCCAAATTCAGGGAGGACCTTCTTATCATGGCAAAAAACATACACAAAAAATGTTGTTCAATTCTATGCATAACTTCATAAGCTTTTCGATGGTACAATATTGAAAATGACACAAAAATCGCTATTACAGCGCCCTCTTCCGGCGGATTTTTTCCAAATTAATCGAGGACCTGCTTGCCATAGCCAAAATGTTACAGAAAAAAATTTGGTTTAATTCTATGCATGACTTCATACACTTTTCGATGGTACAATAATGAAAATGGCACAGACATCGCTATTACAGCGCCTTTCATACACTTTTCGATGGTACAATAATGAAAATGGCACAGACATCGCTATTAAAGCGCCCCCCTTCTAGCGGAATATTTCCATATTGAAGGAGGTCCTGCTGGCCATATCCAAAAACATTCACGAAAAATTTGGTTAAATTCTATGCATAACTTCATACACTTTTCGATGGTGCAATAATGAAAATGGCATAAAAATCGCTATTACAGCACCCCCTTCCGGCAGAATGTTTCCATATTAAAGGCGGACCTGTTCGATGGTACAACGACGACACACGGACATATATTTTGCATAAACATGTTTCTTTGTGATCTCTGACCACTAAAACGCGTAAATCCGTCGAAAAACGGAAATCGAAAAAATTTCGATTACAATACTTTCTTCTATTGAAGATAGAAGAAAGTGTTAACATCGACATCGAAAGTAATATATATGATGGTTTTCAGTTATATTCTGTAACCCAGAAAGCCCAAGTTTATCCTCTTATATATTTAATGTACTATAATATGATCACTTTTAAGAGACCCTTTGCAATCATGAAATCTAGGTTTGACTGACTGTACCATAACAACTGTATCCTATTATTTATCACGATTTATGTGCTTTCTAAAAAATAAACATAGCTATTACTAGTAAAACCGTTTATATATTGCCGTTAAATGTAAGACAACACTTTATTAAACGCTGTTCATTTATGCTCTCTGTATTGTCCTCTCGATAAGAACCTGTGGAATCTATTAATACAGACTCCCACATCTTGCCTCATATACACAATCTCAAAAGAGCTGCTGAATGAAAGCTCCACTAAAATTCTTCTCGCCGATTACCGCATACCTTGTTACTAAACAATGCGCTCCGAATCCTGCCTGAAGTGGAAGTAGAAGTTCAGATCTTGTTCGATAAAGACAATTTATTTTGCTCGCGTTCAAAGACTTGTCTGGATCTGGAGTACTTCAAAAGAAGATCGTAAAAGGTTATTAAAAACGGATAGGGAGTTCAATTTGGCGCATGGATATTATTTATTTATTAGGGTATTTGCTATAAATATGTGTTCAAGAGAACATTTTCTTTCAAAGAGGTAAATCACCTTTATTTAAATCAGGGAATTTTACGTATATATTTAAATTTAATATTAGAAAAGAATTGCATGAAATATCTTTGTAAAAATTGTAAAAATTTGTTCATCTCTCAAATTCTAATATAATAATGGGTTTATTAATTAAAATTTTTTAAATAACGTTTTTCATAAATATTTTTAAAAAGCTATCAACTCAATCAGAAAAGTTAAAATATTTCTCTTTTTCTATGGATTAATCAAAAATACTGCATTAAAATTATAGATATTGAAAATGTAAAATAACACAATAGTATTTAAACACATACATTCCATCCCTCCTCTCAACATCCCTATTCCTTATATAACAGCACTTTGTTTTAAATTCTGTCAGCTTTTACGAAGATAATTCTAAAAACCGTCCATATATATATAATTGTTTAATTTTAAACATATACTTCTTTATGTACTTTTTGTAATAATTTATTCCATGATCATTGAAATAGCATGTAATAATTTTTATTATATGGACTATATGTTAATTATAATTGTTATATTTTAAGAATGTGAATATTTTCTGCGACAACCGTGGGGATTCGCTTTTGACTGTGCCAGTTATTTGGGCGGGATTTTTTCTGTGCTAAAATTGGATAAATGTTTGAGTTGTAATATGGTCATGGCGGTTCTCTTGCTGGGTATGTCTCTGATTTAAATTGTTACTTTTTTTTTTTTCATGTTGTTCCTTGTTGCGGATATTGCATTGATTACTAATTTTTTTAATTCAATTTATTTGGCATGGCGGATTCTTACTTTTTGGTGTATAGTCGATCGGGTACATAATGGAATTCAATTTTTAGCTTATTGCTGGATTTTATTACAGAAATCGACTATGTTTTTGCTTATATATGTATTTTATGTACCCTTGAAAAAGTGAAATGCTATATAAGCTTCCGGCTTCATCCATTCATTAGATCTATTATTTGCTTATGATACGGCTTTTAATGGTTCAACAATATTTCGCTGGTTATTTGTATCTTTTGTCTTTAATAGGTTATTTTATCAAAATTTGGCGGTTTTTTATATGTTTTACATGGATTAATCGTCCGCAATGTGCTAATGTATTAGTGGTATTGTGCTTGATTTTGTATTACAAGTTCAAGGTTCCATCTTTATTTTGTATAATGTCAGCGTTATGAATTGAAGCTAAATTTATTAATTTAATTTTAGTAATTGGAAATAGACAGGGGCGGATTTAAGGGGTCGCGATTGTCGCATTCGCGAGGGGCCCCGCATTCCAAGGGCCCCCAACTCTTCTTTCGAGTTCAGAGAGAAAATGTGACATTTTGATCAAAACATTTTCTTAGCCTTCTTTTTTATTTTTCAATTAGTATTACATCACTTTCATGTAATAAATAGAATATGTTTTCTATCATCTGCCACTTCCAGAAATGGTTTAGCTTTCCCGTATCATTTTCTCCTATATGAATTGTCAGGATTGTGATCGGTTGAGGAGGGATGGGCTGGGATTCAAATGAAACTTGGATATGAGAGGAAATGAACCCTGTTAGAGACCATTCATGACGACTTAATTATGAAGATTCAGGGCCTGATTAAATCATGGGCCAACTGAGCCGTCATCCTTGGGCCCCTGATTTTGGGAACTCCGCACTTGGTCTGTAGTTTTCATAACGCTGATATTTTAAGTGTATTTTGACTTCCTTACTGATTAAAATCAAAATTTTTTGTTTCTAGTGTTGGATAGTATTAAAAAAATATGTATGTCTATCTAATTATATATTTATATATTCATATCTGTATTCTAAGACATGGAAAATATGTTTTTTTTTTTCATTTTAGTAAAGGCACCGAATGAATATCAGACCCTGGGCCTGTCTTCGTCTTAACAGGACTCTGTACAGATCAAAGAACATGTAGGCGGGGGTGTAAGGGGGGGGGGCAGAGGGACGAGTTGAGCCATTTCAAATAGCGGATCCGTTTTCCAAATGAATTTATATTTTGTATACTATGTGGTGTGTACCAAAATCTATATACAAGGCTGTACCAAAATCTTATACAACAAGGCTGTATAAAAGAATTCGAATACCTTATCGTCTATGGATGATAATTACTGAAATTGGATTTTCAAATGTATGAATATTTTGAAGGAATCTCAAGGGTAAAATCTGGCATCTCTATAACAAAAAATAAAATAGAACATTGAAACTTTGAAAATCTTATCAAGAACCTTTCGACCTATAGTAATAAAAAAAGAAGTTTGCGTGTGAGTGTGTGTTCGTCGGCCGTGTTCTGAAGAGACGGCTGCACATAGAGCTACAAAATTTGCTGAGAAGATACCTCTACGTATGTAGTTTTGCACCTCGAAGACAGATTTTTAATTTTTTGATTAATTTTTTTAGCTTAATTTTTTATGCAATTTTTAGCGCTTTTTCCCGATTCGAAGCGATTTTTCCACATTAGTGAAAGGAATATGGTTTCATTCTCTTAACCCAATGTAGTAACTTTTATCCTTTTTTCAATAAGGTTTATTCGGAATTCGTACAATGATTTTTGAATTTTTCGTGAATTTTTTATGCGATTTTTAGAATTTTTCGACATTTGTAGAAGAAATCCTGTTTTAATGTTTAAGCCCCAATAGTAATTTTTGTCCTCTGCGACTTTTGATATTTTAGTGGGTTTTAGCAGTTTGCTGTGATTTTTCCACATTAGTAAAAGTATTTTTTTTTTTTAATCATCTTGCCCAATGCAGTAATTTACTTCTCTTCACAGTGAAGTTTTCGTGCAGCAATTTTTAAATTTTTCGCGATTTCTTATTGTATTTTTTAGAGTTTTTTCGCGTTTCGTGCTATTTTTTGACGGACCTGGGTAACGCCGGGCGAATCAACTAGTCAATAATAAAAATAAATATTTGATGCGGTTTTATGAATATAGTTCCCATTCCTCATTCAAAACTTTTTCTCTGAAATATTTGTTATCTGGGATGTCTGATTTTTTTGTCAGAACACTAAATGAACAATTTTTATCTTTATTCAAAAGAAAGCTTTTCATAAGAAATTCCTGGAATGGTGTGACATTTAGCAGTTGAGTTTTACACCTTCTCTGTATTATCACTTAACTCTTCTACTACGAAACTTCAAGGTTTCCAAAAAAAGTGACATTAATATAAGGAGAAAAACTATTTAACAACTTTTTAGATTACTGCAAATATTGGCCTTAAAATGCACAGTAAGTTTACAAAAAGTTGTCTTGCTCTAAAAGACTTGAAACAGCCAACAGGCTGGCAACTTGAGGAATCATTTTATGTTCTAAAAAATGGGAAAAAATAACATATATAAATTCAGCACATTTCTCCGTCGCAATATCCAAGTTGATAGAAAATAATCTGATGTAATTTGAATAGGAAATAAATTTTGTATAATTAATCTTTAACGATTTGAATGCATTTAAATTAATTTGTAAGTAATTATCGTAATTAAGTTTTGAATATCTATTATTTTTCAATTATAAATGTACCAATTTTTCAAGATAGAGGGCCCCAAAAAGTTCCAGTGAGAGGGGCCCCTCACTTCATAAATACGCCACTGGAAATAGATGATTATTTGTAATTATATAATGGTTATAAATAAATATATATATATATACCAGTGGCGTGGCGTGAAAATTTTCGGTGGTCATCGCAATTATTTAAGTTTGTGGTGAAAAATTATTAACTCTAAAATTCAATGGTTGAATGTTCAAAAAAGAAACTTTAAATCTTACCTTCACTTATACATGAACTCCAAATGTTCTGCTAAAACTGGATCGAGAGTTTTAAAAGCTTATTAAGAGTTTTAAAATATTGCTTGGTCATCGCCGCATCCAGCGATGACCGGACGCCACGCCACTGATATAGATATATATATATATATATTTACATTTTGAATAAGGTATCCCCCCCCCCCCCCTATAATCCCAATCCCATACTGCTGCTCCGGTTTTTAATATAGTATATTCCAAAATGAGGGCAAAATTTTGAAATCTGAGAGAACTTTAGCCGGGAAATCCGACTTTACCTTGGATGGCCATTCTATTTATGTAAGCTTCGTCAGCGATAATGTCCTGCATAATTCAATTGCCTTAGATCCCTCCTTTTTTCCGTGGACATTATCTTCGTTTTCAAAAATTATGGAGCTATCATTTATACTTACTGCAATTGTTGAGGATTATTATAAGCAGTTTGAAGTGAATTAAAAGAAACACTAACTTTATTTTATAAAAAATATTTAACTGTAATTGTAATAAAAAAGACTGTCTATTGCAGGGTTGGCGAACCTATGGCACGCGTGCCAGAGTTGGCACGTAAGCTAATTTTTCTGGCACGCAAAAAAATTTAATTTGGTAATCGTTATACAGATAAAATCCATATTTTATTTCTGTTATAATGAATAAAATTTTGTTCCATAAGGGCAGATCGCAAATAATGCAATTATTTTTTGCATAAGTTAGCACATCAAAGTAATTTTCTTTTTCCATCATATGCTATGTAGCGTTTTCACATGTATTTTGCCTTTCTGTATGAATTTAAAAACTGTAATTTTCAAATGAATTTCGTTTGACAGTCACTGCAATAACATGGCATATGGATCTAATTCTGCTATGTATATTTGTAAAGATAAAAAAAAATATGAACCAGATATAAAGCAGAGAAAATCTCAAATACATTATTAGTACATTGCTTAATGTAACTTGGAAAATTATAACAGATACATTAGATACATACAGATACATACAGATTATATTATTAACATATAATCATTAATAATAAGTTAAAAAATTAATGAAATAAAAACTCGCATCTTTATCCTTTATTGCAGTACATAACGTATAAATGAATCCTATTTATGAATTAAAAATTCATTCATTTAATAGCTGATTCCAGTATACAGAAAAATCGCATTTTAATTTTTGATATTTTTTAATTATTAATAGATGAAAGCAACGGATTTTACACCCATTGTTTCTTATAGACATCGTACTCTTCAAAATTATTTTTGTGCAAGCTTGGCACGTTTCATTGTTGATAGATACTGTTTGTGAATTTTTGGCGCGCGCACGTGAAAAGGTTCGCCGAGCCTGGTCTATTGTAAAAAGGTAAAGATAACTGTGAATCGTGTTTCTGAATCATAAGCTAAATCCAATTAATTTATTCTGATTATATTATTATATCATTTTTATAAATGATACTATCAGGATTGTTGATACATATCAATGGATATATATCATGATATCTATCTTGATATATATCCGATATTTATTTTTAAAATATCAAAATTTATGATATTATCAAATTCTTGATATTTATTTTCAAAATATCAAGATGTTTCATATTTTGTCTATTTGGTATTTTCAAAATATCACCGTGCAAGATAATTTTGAT
This sequence comes from Maratus speciosus, assembly GCA_963932465.1. Taxonomy (NCBI): domain Eukaryota; kingdom Metazoa; phylum Arthropoda; class Arachnida; order Araneae; family Salticidae; genus Maratus; species Maratus speciosus. The sequence goes on from OZ010799.1 coordinate 93,737,586, forward strand.
ATTGTCTTCAGTCAATCAAAACAAATATAAATAAAATTTTCAACAGTTATTGATTGTGTCATTCTGTAGATAAAGAACTTTTGTCTCTGGCAGTGATCAATATCTTTTCCAGCTTTATGTTTGAATCTTTTATTTTTAAATATAGAACTAATAATTATGTGAGAGAATAAATTTAGAACAGCGACTGAAAGATAAACTGTAATTTAGATGATTATTTATATACAGCATTATTATTATTAGAAAAGGATCTTTTTGATTTAGTTGAGTTTAAACTGTACTATAGGATATGAAAAATAAAATTATATTTAAATAAAATTACATATAAAATAAAATTACATTGGAAAAAATAAAATTACATTTGTTAAAATTCTTCAATAATAATAATAATAATAATAAAACTACTTTGTATTTAAAATTTTGTTTTATAAATTATAAAACTTTCTTGATACTTGATACAAATCCTATAATTTATATAAGTGTATAAAACAAATTGTATCTGTTTTCAATTAGTTGACGTTCAATTTTGTTTTAAATGGGGAGAAAAAAAAAAAAAAGAAATGTATTTTTACACCATTGTTCCATTAAGTTTTCAATTTAAGTGCAATATGTTTTAGTTTCTGTTTCTAATTCATATTATGCTTGAAAATATTTATTATCAGCAGTAAGTTGACTATTTTGAAAATATCGGATATATCGGAAATATCTTATATACACTGACGGAAAATAAATCCCAACACCAAGAAATACTTGTGTTAGATAAACGAAATTTGGTAGGAGTATTTATACATCTGAAAGAGGACATCGATTGAAATTTCTCTCCTCGCGCATAAGTGTGACGCTAGTAGCGCCACTCAGAACTTGCAGATCAGGTTTACTTTAAATGCGTGCTGTAAAGTTCGTGGACATTATTTAGCTTCGAAATGCGACGTATTGAGTTGATGTTAGCCAAGAATGCCTTTAACAAGACGAAGAAGCCACTGTCAACAACTTACCGAGTTGGAATGAGGTCGCATATTCGAGCTACGAGAAGGTGGATTTTCTTTCCGCGATATTGCAGAAAGACTTGGCTGGAATGTATCCACTGTGCATGATTGTTGGAAGCAGTGGTCAAATGGATGGTACTACCTCAAGAAGACCGGGTTCCAGGCGGCCACGTGGCACTCCTGAGAGCGATGATCGCCGTATTCGGCGTACGCCTGTGGCGCATCGTACTGCGTCTGCGGCAGAAATTCGAGCTGCAGTTGGTACCACAGTGACACAACGAACTGTTAGAAATCGGTTACTTCAAGGACAACTCCGAGCCAGGCGCCTTGCAGCGTGCATTTTACTGACTCCCAGCCATTGCCGTTTGCGAAGCCATTCGTGTCAAGCCAGAGCTCATTGGTGGGCGGAGTGGAGATCTGTTGTGTTTCTTTTTCATCAGAAAACACAACAGATTTCCACTCTGTCCTCCAATGAGCTCTGGCTTGACACCAACGACGTCGCAAACGGCAATGGCTTGGAGTCAGTAGAATGCACGCTGCAGGCGCCTGGCTCGGAGCTGTCCTTGAAGTAACCGATTTCTAACAGTTCGTTGTGTCACTGTGGTACCAACTGCAGCTCAAACTTCAGGCGCAGACGTAGTACGATGCGCCACAGTCGTATGCCGAATACGGCGATCTTCCCTCTCAGGAGTGCCATGTGGCCGCCTGGAACCCGGTCTTCTTGAGGCAGTACCATACCTTGACCACTGCTTCCAACAATCATGCACAGTGGATACATTCCAGCCAAGTCTTTCTGCAATATCACGGAAAGAAAATCCACCTTCTCGTAGCCCGATATGCGACCTCGTTCCAACTCAGTGAGCTGATGAGAGAGGCTTCTTCGTCTTGTTAAAGGCATTCTTGGCTAACATCAACTCAATACGTCACATTTCGAAGCTAAATAGCGCCCACGAACGTTACAGCACGCATTTAAAGTAAACCTGATCTGCAAGTTCTGAGTGGCGCTACTAGCGTCACACTTATGCGCGAGGCGCGAAATTTCAATCGATGTCATCTTTCAGATGTATAAACACGCCTACCAAATTTCGTTTATTTAACACAAGTCTTTCTTGGTGTTGGGATTTTTTTTCCCGTCAGTGTATATCAAAATATCGGATATTTTTTATATTTTCAAAAATATCATGATATTTACGATCCCTGAATACTATACACTATTCAAAATTCATTGCTAAAGAAAGGTATTTTGTAAATACAGTGAAACTCTAATTACCGTAATTTTCGGCCTATAATTCGCGGATCAGACGATCATGTTTTGACACAGAAACGTTATATAATAATTGAAATTAAATATTTACGGCGATTTAATAAGTTACATCTTATGAAATAACATTTCTGGGTCCGAACATGTTTGATCCGCGGATTATAGGTCGGAAATTACGGTACTACTAATACTAAGGTGTTCTGGGCGCAATATGGATAAGACAAAACCCCAGAAAATTGGAGCATCAAAAAAATGGTGGAGGTATTAAAATAAAAATATCCGTTTAAATAAAAGTAAGATCACTACTACTACTACTACCAAAAAAAAAAAAAAATTAAAAATCAGAACAGTAAAGAAAAAATTTACACAAAATTAACATTTGAACAATTTCAACGAGGTTTGGCCGTAGATCGTACCACATCTGCTAATTATTTCAGTACTATATGTTTTTCACTTAAAAGTTCAGTACGATTTCCAAAAAAACAAGAGAATTATTCGGATTTTTTTAGAATATAAAAATAAAGAAATGTAGCATCTCTGAAAATGGCGAAATACAGATTAGAATTAAGTAATAAATCAAATAAAAAAATCTTGTTAAACAACTGTATTTTACCACTGATTTAAACAGAAATTTCACGAACAAATACACGTAATTCCAGAGGAGGGGGGGGGGGGGGGTTATTTAGTGATATCGATCCGTATATCTATCATTTCGCATGAATTGAGTTCGGATAATTGGAGATTTAGTATGCTCATTGGCGTATTGGTTTGGATGTCTGTTAAATATTTTTTTCTTTATTTTTGTGATGTTCATCTTATGTAACACCATTTCATGCTTTTAAAAATTAACCGTTTAAACTGTGCTTTTATATTAAAAATTGTTTGAAACAGGTGAGTTTAAAAAAATAAGTTACACGACATTACTTAAGAAAACTTTTATCGTCTTTAATGTATTGTGACAATTGTTTTGCAATGAAGTCAATCATTTGAATAAGGAATTTAAAAAACTTTAATAATATTTTTTTCACGTAATTCTAACATCACATTGTTTGACGTCTTATCTTTTATTAACATTATTACTTCTTAAAATGTGTATAACATTCGACTCATTTTTTGCTGTTATTTTTATTTTCGTTTCATTTAACTTTTGTTTTTTCCATGAAACGAAATTTATCCCCATAGGCTCAATGCTAATTTGACCTCTATTCAGAGACCATCCCAGTTGAACTCTCGCCATGAGCGACACATTTCTCTGAAGGAAATGAAACAAATTCCGTTTTTTCATTGTCGCTTGAAGAATGTTTTATTAGAAAAATAATTCCGGAGAGCGTATTATTCATCAAATGTCTAAACTAGGTTTAGAATTTTTATTTATTTCAGTAAAATTTTAGTGTTTAAACCCCTTTGTGCATTTTTAAGCAATGAATTTAAGTCTGATGACAAATTAAGGATGACGGTCAGTAAACTCCCCTGCCCTACTCTGTCAGGAAACTCTCAAAGAAAGAGATAAATTAATGAAATCGTCATTATTTGTTCCCGTCCAAAACAAAAAAATTGCATTTATTTACTGAACTTCGAAAGGACTTGGAAATAAAAGTTATAAAAGATAAAACCATAAAATCAAAGCAAACGTCAATGTATTCATTTTTTAAACTCTGCAGTCACTAACTTACGTAATTAACTTTTGTTTTGATACTTAAATTTTCATATTTTTTCCTAATGTGAAAAATAAATTTTAATAACATTAATTGTTACCCTTTTTCAACAATTAAAATTTAGATTTAAGCATGACCTCCGTTAAGAGACCGCCTCTCGGAACGACAATTTTTTTATTGGAACGGAAGGTGGTCGCTTTAGGGAGGTTTTACTGTATTCTGAACAATTCTACCTAATTTTTTTTATTATTATTTTTACAAGAACGAAAAACCATGCATACAGCATAGATTATGAAACACTTTCCAACACATTCTCAATACTATAACAAAACGTCGCTGTTTAATAAGATGAAACATGATGTCTAAATGAACAATTTGGAAAACGCATAACCATGATGGATTTGAAAGGCAAATTAATGCTATTACCATGAACAGTCGAGAAAATATACGATTTGTTTGTGCAGACCTGTATAGGATCTATGCATATGTATGTATACTACATAGTATACTATCAGTTAGTTCAATTAAACGCACAGCACAGTTGAAATTTTTATTCAGGAATTTCCGCCAATAAAACGAATTTCGTTGAGAAATTTGATGCGGCCCTGTATATGATCCATAGAATTCATAAACACCAAGTAATATTTAAATAATAGTTAAATTTAAAAACGCATACCACAACTGAAAAAACACTTCCAACAATTATTGTTCGTAGGTTTCAATACTTATTGTTCATTTTATTCTGTAGCCAAATCCTTTTGCGTGCCCTTATAAATGAACCATAAATGCTATGCACACTATATTCTATAATAATAACCTTGTACAGTGCGTGTAAAAACTTTAAGGACAGCAAAAAATTATAAAAATTTTGATAAATGGAAAATGCGACAAGTGAAATGGTAATTTAATGTCGATCATAATGTGGAAATACTAATATAAAAGCCAACAAGAATGTATCTATGTCCTTTTTATTGCGAAAAAAAATCATAACTATGCAAAAAAATGCTATTTCTGAGTGTGTAAAGACTTTAAGGACACCAGTATTCTTTTTTAGAAATGTTATATATAATTATTATTAAAGATCGACCTTTTTAATGCGGAAACCAAACCGAATTTCGGAGATCTTCCTATTTTCGGCCGAAAACGAATATGTCCAAAAACTTTTTAAAAGTAATTAAATTGTGTGTATGAAAGTAATGCCTGCATGAATATATTATTAATTAATTATACGTATTTATTAAATATGCATAATAATTAATTAATTATGCGTATTTATTAAATATACATATTAATTAATTATACGTGTCGCTCAAATTGTCTCTCTGCGCCTTAAATCCAAAACTTTTTTTTCATATAAAACAAAACTTATTTAATTCATCAACGACACACAGATTTTCTAACTATACGAATTTCATTTAATTAAAAAATATTTTAGCTTTATGTATACACATCTCGATTTATCTTTTATAATGATTTCGGTAAATGATCGTCCGTTATACTAGAACTGTCTCAAACAGTATTCGAAACTCTTCTGCGGTTTCAAACTGAAAAGTTTCTATTACTTTTATGTCTGCAGCGTTTAATGAGCATGTGAAAAAGTTTAGTTATATATGCATTGCTTGCTTTATAATCTGCATTCACGTCTTGAGTGAGTCATGACTGATAATTACAAACAAGGAAGTTCGTTGCAATAAATAGTCTCATTTGAGCCGTCCGATAAAGCTCAAATCGATGAGAAATGTTAAATATTTCCTAAGGAAGAAACAAAATTTTTGAAATACTGATAGTTTCGGTCCGAAATCAGAGTTTCGCCGAATACAATACAATTTTCGGCGAAACTCAGATTTTGGTTGGTTGGTTGGTTGGGATTTTATGGCGCAAAGTCCCTTTAGGGACATGCTGCGCCAAGACAAAGTCAAAATGTAAAAACTATATATTACACAAAATTGAGCAGCAAAAAAAACTAACAAGAAAAATGAGAAAAGCAGTAAATGAGAAAACTAATATGTATATTTAAAACCATTTAAAAGAGGAAAGGTTGATAGTTAAAAGACCAAAGTATTCTGATTAAAAACTGTGAAGTTAAAAAGCAATAACCGTTAAAATACCGACAAAGTCCAAGATGACGTACAAATACTACCTAAAAACAAATTTAGACTCTCAGAAATAAATAACAAACATAAAATTAATTTGGTGTAAATTGATCAAAAACTGATGTTTCCTAATCAGCATTTGATTCATATGAGTCAGATTCCATTTCTTCATCTAAGTTTTTCAGTTGTTTCCGATCCTTTAAATTACTAACTGATGGGTTTAGGCTTTTGTTATTGTTCTTTTTCTTCACAGTGGAAAACTGTGAAGAACCCCGGACTGTCTTTTTCTGTATACAAGATTTTTTGCTTGGTTTGTCAGTTTTATTAGTATCAGGTCTATGTGATGTTTTTGCAGATGTAACAGCCTTAGTCTGGAGTTCAGGTGACTTTTTGGATTGACATGGAGATTTTTGAGACTGATTGACTTGGTATACTATTTTAACAGGTCCTGAGGAAGGTTGCCAGCGTTCTAATAGTGGGGTTGCATAGCATTTACTACCACAACTAACATCTCGGGTTTCTCTATTTGAAGTGGTTGTTGATTGTGCTTTAGCTGAGTTACTTAGTGAAAAGGAGGTGTCGGTCTGGGTGCTTATGTGCCTTACAGAATTTTGTTGTTGCTTGAGTACACTAGAATAGGAGACTCCGACTGACGGAGTCCTGGATTCAACAACTTTGCGGGCTTCAGGGTAGGAGAGATTTTGATTTACTTTAATTGCAAGGATTTCCTTCTCACGTATCCAGTTTGGACAGGAGCGGGAATATGCTGTATGATCACCCTTGCAGTTTATGCAGCGTTCAGAGTTTTGACATGAATTACCGTCGTGGCCAACTTCTGCGCAGCGTGCACAGGTAACGGAACCACGACAGGTAGTTGTGGTGTGACCATAACGCTGGCATTTAAAGCAACGGAGAGGATTTGGGATATAAGGACGGACAGGACAGTTCAAGTAAGCAGCTTTAATTCTTGATGGTAAATTAGGGCTATTAAAAGTCAAAATGATGTGCTTCGTAGGAAGCACCTGCCCATTCCGACGGATAGTTATACGACGTACATCTATGATATCTTGGTCTTTTAAATTTTGTAAAAGTTCGTCTTTAGTAGAGAATAAAAGATCTGGCTCGGATATTACACCACGGCTTGTATTTAGAGTTTTATGTACTTGAACAGAAACTGCGAAAGAGCCTATTGTAGAGCAATTTGAGAGAAGATGTGATTGTTTGGCTGAAGAAACCTCAACAAGCAAATCCCCAGATTGTAATTTTTTGAGAGAATGACCATCCCCCAAGACAGACTGGAATGTTTTTGCAATGAGAAATGGTGAAGTTTTTTTGAAAGAGCTATCAGAGAGACTATCAGTACGTTTAATGACAAAGAAACGAGTGTATGTGGAATTCTGTGCAATTTGTTGCTCTCCACGTGGGAGAGAAATGGAAGTAAGTGAGTTATTTGCATCCATATTTGAAAAAAATAAGAATTCAGACCCCGGCCGCACCACCCACTACCGAGCCCATAAAGGGGTTGCACAGTCGTGCACCAGTGTTAACCAGGGCCTATACGGTCACAAAACACTCCTATGCCAGTCTCCACCCTAAACAAGATGGCTAGTAAGTGTCCGATCACTTGATCCCCAGCCAGTGACAGAAGTCAGCTGACCAGCCGATTGATGCATACGGGACCAATATGCACCTCCCGTCTACCTGAAGCAGAGGCCAAAGCAGTGTGTTGGTTTCCCTCATCTGCCAGGATCCCCCTTTCCAGGGACACGAGTCGCCACGCACGGCAAACACGTGGGTGGTTTACAATTCTCCATGAGTCGATATACAGGATGATATCGGCCCATACAGAATTGCCCTCACCTCCGAAGAGGAAACCACAACGAGAGTGAAACATAGTGGAAAGAAAGAGAAGAGAAATAAGAGGAAAAGGAAAAAAGAAAGATCGCTCAGGAACCCGGGGTTGCGAAGCCCGTGAATACCTAAAGAAGGTATCCCCCTGGGGGGGCTCTCAGATTTTGGACCGAAACTCAACTGAAATTATCAGTATTCCAAAAATCTCGTTTCTTCCTTATAATAAAAGTTCATAAAATAAAATTATAAAAAGTTCATAAATACACATAATTAATTATTATGCATATTTAATAAATACGTATAATAAATTAATAATATATTTATGTATGTATTAATTACTTTAATGCATACAATTTAAGTACTTTAAAAAGTTTTTGGACATTTTCGTTTTCGGCCGAAAATAGTAAGATCGCCAAAATTCGGTATCGGCCTTAAAAACCTGTTTTGGTCGATCCTTAATAATAATTATATATAACATTTCTATAAAAAAAATACTGGTGTCCTTCAAGTTTTTACAGTGAAAGATAAGAGTTTTTTTGCTTAATTATGTTTTTTTCGCAATAAGAAGGACACAGTTCTGTTGACTTTTATATTAGTATTTCCACTTTATGATTAACATTAAATTACCATTTCACTTGTCGCATTTTCAATTTATCAAAATGTTTGCTGTCCTTAAAGTTTTTACACGCACTGTAGAACACCCCAGTGATATATGGGGCATTCGCACAATCTTTTGACTTTCGGGAATAAAAATCTGGTGAAATTAAACTTGCTAAAATAACATTTTAATCTGATAGACGAATGCCTTAATGATTCAAAATTTAAAAAAACGGCCAGCAGCGAATTTTTTTTTAATTTAACTGAGGTTTAAGTTACACTTGCGAGTTTAATTTTCCTTACCATTTTACCTCTATAACTTTCTATTTTCTTCTAAATATTTACTTATAATAAATTTGCATAGTACCCACAGGACATTCAAACAAGAAATAATAACAATGTAGTATTTTTAGTACAAAATTTTGATATAACATTGCCTTAAAGTAGTTTTAAAGAAGGGACGGAAGGAAAAAAAGGGGGGGACATGGTATAGGAAAAAAGGGACGGCAAAGGGGAAAAAAAGGATGATAAGGATGGGACGGTAAGGAAAATTACCATTATTTTTAGGCAAATAATGTTAAGATTAATTGACAGCCACAATGTTCATTGACTTTTAGAAACAGTTATTTACATTAGATTAAATTTAAAAAGAAATTAATTTACCTCAAAAAGTGCAGGAATAAACCTTCGGGACGGTAAGACTGCCAATAAAGCCACGATGCTTGAAATTGATATTTAAATGCTGATTTAAATTCTGCAGTAAATTTCCTGTCAAAGAATTTTAGACATTCTTTCTCTAGCATACTTCTGCATGAGAAAACACTTTAAAACAATTCTGTGGCTGCATCTGAAGTGATTTTCTGTATAAGTTTAGCAAGAGGGATGGTAAAGAATTTAAAACCCAAGGACAGAGTTCAAAAAATAATATCAACCTTAACAATGTTTGCAAGTTAATTTTTTGATACATATTTATATAAAGCAATTGTCCCAGTTTCGGAAAAAAATTACATCGAATTACTTTTACTGAAACAATTTTATACAGATAGTTCCAAACTTAAAAATAAGCATCAGGGACACGGGATGGTATACGAGTTTTCCTGATATTTGGACCCCCAACATCGTCCAAAACTTATTTATATCGTTAATATTGTTATGCAATGGGATGTTCTTCAATATATGAAATAAGAAACACAAGAATATCTGCTAAAATAAAAATTATTACTAAAGGACATAAAAGTCAAAAGTTTGTGAGAATGTCCCATATATATCAATTTTAATATGTTTAAAATAATGTAACATAATTAAAATACACCGTAAACGATTTTACCCCATAGACTGTAACGTAATGGAATTATTTTGAGTGTTCCTGTACATGAACCGCAAACGCTACGCACTTTATTTTCAGTACCGAACATAGCACAGTAAACCCCAATAACATACATTAATATCATGGCAATCGGACTATATTTACGGCAGTAACCGTACGGACAGAAGGACAGATAGACAGACAGACAAACCGAATTCATAAATTAATACTTTTCAACTATGTTGGAAAGTTAGCCGGGGCCAGGACTCGAACCTGGGTCGACAGCATAACGAGCTGTTGCTCTACCGTTAAGCTACCCTGGCCGATGTCCTAGCCTGGAAATTTCTCACTAATAAACCAAGTTGGGAACGTCACCGTCCATCTATTAGATAGCACTGGATGACGTGACAACGATGAATAAATTTCTTTTTCCATCGATCCGCAATATATATTAAAGCACATAAATTGACATCTGAATTCCATTTTTAATTATTAAAGGTACACATATATTAAGACAGACTATAAATACAATATGGGGTATACAATATATTTAATTGTATTTATAGTTTGTCTTAATATATGTGTACTTTTAATAATTAAAAATGGAATTCAGACGTCAATTTATGTGCTTTAATATATGTTGAAAAATGTTAAAAATCAGACATTTGTGACGAAATGTGGAAAAGAAAGAAGAAAAAAAAAGGAACAAAAACATGAATTAATAAATTACTTAAGTACTTTCAAAATCACTTTGAATGACACTGTTAGCTTTTATTATAAATATATTTTTAAATGTCCATAACGTTTTACATTTAAGTATGTAGGGTTTTTATTTTATTTTATTTCTGTGCTGCTTCAGCGTTTTTTTAGTAACCTAATATTCCAGAAAGAGGTCGAAATTTCGTAATCTGAGCCAACTTCAGCGAGAAAAATCCGATTCTATCTTTGAAGTCCCCTTCCATTTATGTAAGCTTTCATCAGCGGTAATGTCCTGCATAATTCGATCGTATTAGTTACCCCCCCCCCCTTCCCCCAATATTCCCTTTTTCTTGGTCAATGTCTTGGTTTTGATGTGAATTTTGAATTCTAAGGCTCTGCAATTTTTTTTTTTTTAAGGTGTATAAATATGCTTTTTCTTTTCTGCGAATGTTGTATGATGCCGCTGTGACTTGAAGCGAAAAGTATTACTAATAAATTTTAGAAAATGTAATAAAAAGATATGCTGTTGTAAAAGGAAAAGTAACTTATATTGTGTGTGTGTAAAGGTAGATAAAGATGTGTCCACGCATAACTTTCAAACGGATTGCATAAATTATTATCTGTCAATGTTTCTTTCTGCAGGTGGTCCCAGGGCCGAAACCAACCTTTTTTGCGACCGGGGCAAACATGGATCCACCCCCCCCCCCCCTCACGCACAATAAAAGTTATCGACCACAAGTAACCTAAGCAAAAAATCCTTGAAAAAGTAAAAATCATTTAATAATAATTAAAATGCTAGCGAGAAATATGTAAACAACGCTCGCATAGGATTAACATTAGCTTGAGTGTTAAGAGGATACACTAGTCACGCGAAGAAATTGGAACGCTAATGTTAAACCCTCTGGGAGCGTTCTTTTTAAAATTTCTCATTTGCATATTAATAGTTTTAAATGATTTTTTTCTTGCTTTGAATAGCTGAGATTAAATTTTAACTGGGCTCTAGTGTTTACTTTTCGATTTTTGTTGCAGATTTTATACATAAAGTTAATTTCACTTTCACAAATTTGAAAAGAACGCTCCCATAGGTTTAACATTAGCTTACAAGTTTCTTTGTATTTCATATATATACATTTTTGTACGAAACGAAAAACAAAATCTTCATTTGGCGCCCCACCCCTTCGCCTTTCGTTCTGGAACCCGGGGCACATGCCCCCGGTGCACCTCCCTAGTTTCGGGCCTGGGTGGTCCCGTGTCAATACCATTACAATTTTAAAATGACATGTTTGTCAGTTTTCACGTCTTTTACTTCATAGTCTTTAATTCTTAGTAAAAATTGATCAATAGTCACGATTTCTAAGTATAATATTCAATGACACAGTCCTATTTTACATTTTTTAAATAGTTGCCTTATCATGAATTTTTTACTTATCTTTTGGAAAGGTCTTTTTCTGTAGAAGGTCCCGTTTCAATAGGGTCAGGTGGAGTAAAGTGCGGGTTGGGTATATTGAAAAACATACATTTTTTCTTTAAAATTAAGATAGTTTTTTTTTTCTTTTTAAGAGACATATATTGCGATTATGGCAAATATTTACATTTTAGTTTTAGAAACTGGCAATAAGTTTAATGTTTACAAACTATCTTGTTTGTGTCCATTGCATATGGTATGTTAATTTAAACTGCTGATGAACTTATTTCTAATATGATTATTAACTGGCTAAAACTATTAATTTTAGCTCAGACTTGTACAGAAACATCTAAGGAACAGATTTACACAGAAAGAAAAGAATAAATTTTATAATCCTATTTACTATGACTTGTTTTCAGAGGTGGGGTAATTTGGGGGTGTGGTTAGGCTTAGCTAAGTGTTGTATGATGGGGATTTTTTTTTTTTTCTGTTTTAACTTTAGTTAATGTCTAAATGCTCTATATTTTATAATAAAACGACTAAAAAATAATTTACATATTTATCTATAACCCTGAGTAGTAATTTTAACACTAAAAAACAATTTCTTTTTCCGTTTTATTTTGTAAATGTTATAACAGATGAAAAAAAAAAAAAGCTGATAAAACTGACCAGAAGAAAAAAATATCAAGGAAAGGAAGGAAGAACATCCAAAATCCAAAAAGCAGAGTAATTTAGAAAAGTATAAAAGAAATTAAACAGATAATATAAAAGTAGATTTTAAAGAAATAAAGCAGGGCTCATGGGTAGAAGTTAAGTACCGGTCAAAAAGTCAATCCGCTAAATCCATCGACCAAGTGATAGAAATTAATGAGTTCTAGCACAAAGTACTTAAGCACCCATTCAGGGACATTACATTTTCCCTGCTATTGATGATGAAGATTGTGCGGAATTCAGAAATAAATGTGGCATACTAAGTCAACCTAATTTTAATAGCCGTTGACATTATTTCTTTAATTAAATAACATGTAAAAAAAAAAAATATTTTTGTGCATTTGTACCTTTAAATATAATTAAGTGTATCCATCCAGTGTATTCTTATTTCAAAAACAATATTTACATATTTTTATTTAAATACACACTAATTTTAGAACTACGATAGTAGATGCGATATAAAATGTATCATTTGATCAATATTGCCAAAAAGTAAAAGAACCTGTATGAACTATCTAGAACATTCGCTTAAGTTATATTTTACTATCAAATCATTTTATACTAATGGTGTGGCATTATAGAGCATTAAAAATATTACTAACTGAAAAAGTCAACGTATATAATATAAAACTACAGTAAAACTCATTTAAATGTTGAGATTTTTAACAGCAAAAGGATAATTACATTAACGGTCTGACCTAAAGTCAAGGTAAAGCATCAGTTCAAACATATTTTCCCTGATAAAAATCGAAACTATCCCCATCCACATTAATTCTACATTACGACTCTAGATTAGATTTTCTGACTTATCGGAAGTGGAAATTAAAAAGTACTTTTTCTCATTAAAAATAGTGTGTGATATGTTTTGAAAATATGAATTGAGTACACGATTTTGTTCAAAAATATTTATTATTAAACATTCTTATACTTGAGCACTACTATTTGAAAAAAACTATATGCTTTAATCCTCCCCCCCCCCCCCCCAAATAAATATATATATAAACAAATAATAACCATATTAAAGCTGTTCTCAAATCCAAAAGAGCTTATTTTATGACACATTGTTTAATTACATTCTCATTCTGTTAGGAAACGCATGAAATTGGCAATGTTATTACTCAAAAATTATATAGTCGAAAGACATTTTCCATCATAAAAGGCAGAAAATCCTTCAGAAAATATTGTCAAAGTTGGCGTTTTGGACCGAATTTCCGTATGCGACACCGCGAGAAAGGAAAAAAAACAGTCGTCAAGTGACCACAATTGCTTGTACCTCGACAAGTAATTTATCTATTAAAATAAACGGTCAAGTGCAAGTATAACTTTCGCACACAGGGTTCCGTACAATAATATATGAATGTATTGTTAAAAAAACCCGTTGCTAAAAGAATACTAAGACTTTGTAAAAACTATACAATGTAGGGTTGGGTATAGCTGTATATACTGGAAAAGTATAAATGGATATACCACGAAAGTTCAAAGAGATATGGAGACTAAATAACATCAAATATAGCTATTCAGCATAACACTTTTTTAATCTTATCCTAATCTGTTTAAAATGAACTTAATTAGTGTACCTAAATTAAAGCACTTGTTTAAAAATAAAACTTAGCGTTGTGCTAAGCGCGCTTCGAAAGAACGTCGCAAAGCTGCAACGCCGCTTTGGTCCGTGCCGCGTTTTTCCTTATAGGTTTTTAGTTAACTTTTAAAGACACAGTAGGTGTATTGAGAGAGCCATTCAATTCAAACTAGTCGCGAATCCCACAGTATTTATGTGATTCATTCTCATTAAATTAATCTGTTTTTAACAATTTGACGTTTATTGCTTTTATACTGCTACTGGGCATTGCATTACACAAATATATCCTTATATAATATAATATATATTTAAAATATATATTTATAATAAATATATATTTAATATATATTTATATATTAAATTTTTTATATTTTATATTTAATATTATCTAATATATATTTAAAAGCCGATGGAGCATAGAGTACGCCGTCCCTGTCATTATGTATGTCCAAACCGTCCGTGCCTTTAAGGGTTAATAACTAGACTAATTACCAACGATTTTTTTCCAAAATTCATGATCAACAATGCTTTTGTACTTCTACTACGATAGGTACCTGCAGAACTGCTCAACACTTTTGCTGAATGCCCGTAAATCGAAATTTGTGTGTAACGGAAAAATGCGATTTTCTCAAAAACTATGTGACCTAGGGTAATCGCTATGATTTTCCTGCAAGGTTTAAATTAACTTCTACTACCTCTAATTTTCTACTAATTTTAGTTTCAGTAGATTCGGAATTAGATGGGGGGGGAGGGGGGGGGGGTGGGGAGGGCATATTTTTGCACTACATTTTCGACCATAACTTTAAAAATATACCTAAAATTAAATGAAATATATTTTTGAATTCAGCGTTACAAAAACTTTCACACGATACCCCACACGATACACAAAGAAAAGATTTTTTTTTTTTTTCAACTAACTTAATTAGCCCCTCTACATTTTTCCTAAATATATTTATAAATACTTATTAATCTGAAAATATGTGGGTCAATAGTCTTTATTACTTCCCCCTAGTTTGAACTTTCCACATTCCATAGTTTCCAAGTAAGGGCTGTGACAGACAGACACAGGAGTGATCTTATAATGGTTCCGTTTTTACTTTTTAAGTACGAAACCCTTAAAAAAGGAAAACTCATTTCGATTCTAATAGTCAGGCGCCTGCTAATTTTATGTCTTTACGTTTGAAAATAAGTCAGAAAATGTGTCAGAAAGCTTCGCATTGTTGGGCAGGGGTTTAAGAACCGCCTTAAAAGTGAAATGTCTATAAAACTCGCTCACGCAAAAAAAAAACCCTTCCCTAATATTAATTTCCTATGGAGGAAATTTTTTTAAGATAGCTCGCTTAAATGTCAAAATTTTTAAATGATTTTTTTTTCTTTTCCCTGCTGGCTAGCTGAGATCGATTTGCACAAAGGCCTTTTTCACTTCTTCGATTTTTTTTACAGACAGGTTTTTTTTTTTTTTTTTTTTTTTTTTTTTTTTTATGAAAATACTTTCACTTTCGAAATTGGTTCCGAAAGTAAAAATATCCTAATAAAAATAAATAAATAAGTGAATAATTAAATAAAAACTGGAAACAATACTGAAATAGTAAAAAACGGTATTTGTACAGATCGATCTCAGCTAGCCAGCCCTAAAGAAAATCATTTAAAAATATTGAAATGCAAATGAGATGTCAAAAAAAAAAAAAAAAAAAAAAATTCTTCCATAGAATTAACATTAGCGAACAAGTGTTTTCGCGTGAGTGAAGTAGCCTCTTTATCGCTTATGCATGTAAAGTCATTGTTCATATGACGCAGCGACACATTCTGTTGAAAAAGACATTTGTAAAATAGACCTGTTTGTTTTAGGTAGGTTATTCGTATTCTGTTCAGTGGTGTTTCTCACCAAAAACGAGAACTTGCACAAGACGTCGCGCAGTGCACGACTACCCATGTTTTCGGAGAAACGGGATTAAAATTTCAAAGTTCATTTTTACACCTCTGAATAGGACAGTACGAAAGCGTAAACAATGAATTACGCTAAATCAATTTTATTATACTCAACCTGTTTTTTTGTACGTAAAAATAAAATTTTGTAATCGATTTTTAACCCACTTCTTGATATGCTAGAATTATAAAAATTACATTCACAGGTGTGTTTCCAATGACAATACAACATTGTAATATTTTTAGAACTTAATTATAAATTAATACATTAATTTTCAGGCATTTTCCCGTTAACCTGTCACACGTGATAAATCGCCAAATATCCTCCGTAATCCGTACAACTTTATACGTTTTGAAACAACAACGGATTTAATGTCGTGCCCATAAACGCTCGCCAAAATCGGCCAAATGGTTGTGAAACTGCAACAATGTGACATTTTAATGGCTAAAAAGCAGAAAATAAATTATATATATATATACCGGGTGTCCTAAAAAGGACTGACCGATTTTAAAATTCAATAACTTGCAAACGGTGACAGATATTTAAAAAATTCTTGTAGAAGGGTTATGCATAAAGTTTTTTTTTTTTTTCGAATTACAAACAATAGATGGCGCTGTAAGCAATAGGCGCTAAATACAGGCTCGATTTTTTTGGCCTTTCTCTTCTTCCATGCGGAAAAAGGAGGTTAAAATGTATTGAGTGGGTCCCCAAGTACCAAAAATCGAGCCTGAATTTAGCGTCTATTAATCGCAACGCCATCTATTGTTTGTAACTCGAACTAAAATCGAAAATCACTGTAAAAAAAAACTTTATTTCATTTATTTATATTTTTACTTTTATATTTATTTTATATTTATTTATTTACAAATATATTTTTACTTTTACTAGGGGGCTCTGCCCCCTACGAGCTACGCTCGCCAACCCCCGTTCAGACACCCCAGATTCTAAAAGTATGTTAATTTCATCGGCCTTGAAAATATTGAATTATAATTTAAAAAACAGTGACGGTCTCCCTGTAAACGGGTTTTCATTAATTTTCCTTTGATTGGAGATTTTTAAGACGAAGTCAGTCGCTGCTAAGAGATACAATGGCTGTTTTCGTCTTTGATTAAAAACAAGAAAGAAAAATCATGCGTACGGCATAGATTATGAAACACTTTCCAACACTCAATGAAAGCTTCAAAACTTCGTTATTTAGGGAAATAATTAAAAATAAAATTGGCTGTTTTTAAAATTGGCAACAGTTTAAAATAATTGCCCTTTTCTAAAATGTGTAAAAAATATCTCTCGAAATGCTGAAAATTTGAATTTAAAATGGAAATAAATCCCCAACAAATGAGTCAAATTAAAAAGATAATTGCGGTCTGCACATCGAGAATTTCTAATGTATAAAATGATCTAAAAATGTTCAAATTCCTATGTATAGTTTTTCTCCTATCAAACTTTTTTAATGGAACGATTTTGACCATCTTTAACATTAAATATATCTTAAAATAATTATTCGATTTAAAAAGTGTCTGGATCAGCGTGTTTATCAAACATGTCTCTATAATACGGCTGATTTCCATATTTTTGTATGAAACAGTTTTCTTAATATTAACGAAGAAAGACCCCCGGTCATGAAAAATATGGATACCGATCTAGTAAGAGTATACCCGGATGATCTACGCAGATTTTCATTGGTCCATTTCCAAATCAAAACTTTTTTTATATATACAGAAGGATATTTTTATTTATTTACAAATATATTTTTACTTTTATATTTTTATTTATTTATAAATATATTTTTACTTTTATATTTTTATTTATTTATAAATATATTTTTACTTTTATATTTTTATTTATTTATAAATGTATTTTACTTTTACATATTTCTTTATATTTTTACTTTTATATTTATTATTATTATTTTTTTTTAAATATACATATGTGTATTTACATTTCATTATTAAATCTATCTATTATCATTCGCTCATTTTAAAACTAAGGTTGAAAAAAATTACAAACCGCTTTAAGCTGAGATGCCTGTAAAACCCGTTTCACTGTTCAGTGCGTTTTGCTACAGTAAAACGAGCCTCACGACAAGCCGGCGAACAGTTTGTCAAAGCACCAGTTTTCAGGCAAAAATTTGGAAATCATCCCATGTTTCAGAAAATTTCGATTTCGATCATTGTTTCCAATATATTTTTTGGAAAGGAATCGAATGAGATAAATTGTGTAAATATTGAATAAATCTCGATATGAAACAGCTAATAGATTGCCCGAAAGTTAAATTTTTAATTCACATCACTGAAGAGGCCCGGAAAATCTAGACTTTCTTTGCTTTGCGCAGTCACACTAACTCTACCGAACGATGAGATAAGTTTCACTAACGATTACAAATAACTTAGGAACAATGAATACGGTAAAGGAAATATTTTACATTAAACATTTCTCATAAATATTTTTCGGAAATATAACACAGAAGACAAAAGGGGGAAAAATTTATAATTTGCAAGTTACTCTACTACTACATTTTAAATACGAAAATAAAACATTTTTTCTGTCATTACGCTTGTGTTATAATGTGGACAAGAATTTAAAATAAAAATATTTAACTACGCAAGTCAATAAAGAAATACATAGAATCAAATGATTCTATTTAAGAAGTACTATATATTTTAAGGAGAGCATAAATACAAATAAATCTTCATATATTTAATGTCACGAAAGTAACTGACTAGGCATTTTTAATTCATTTACAAAATAACAGCCGCTCTTAACAAATACCTCGAGTCAAATCCCCATCAATTTAAAAAGTTAACTAAATAAATTATAAATTATTTCGCTAGTTTTGCCTTTTTTCTGGATGTTTTCCAAAACTCACGATTTTCAATTTATTTTCCTTTAATTAAATTTGTATTAACAACAAACATTGAATTTTCTTTCTTCTATGATGCCTTTAGTCGGTTTGATAATGTAGAGGAAGAAGGCGGTTAAAATGTCTTACTTCACTACATTATTTTATCACAGGGTGTCTACAGAAATTGTAAAAAAAAAGTTCCCTGATTTTTCCATGATTTCCCTGACTATCTTTATCAGACTTTCCTGATTTCCATTATTAATAATACACATACGGTATTTTTTCATATATGCCGATTCCTCATGTAACACACCTATTCAGCTTGCTAATATCTGATTTGGGAGAGAGAGAAAAAAAAAACTGCCTAATATTCATTAAGTGTTGGTTGATAGTTTTATAAATCCAAACTCAAAATTTAGTCCAACAACTTCATATAGTGACCAATGGATATAGAGTGACCAGAAAATTTTCTCATTTTCTGAAAAATATTCAATTCTAAGACTTATCTACATCTGACGGGATAGCTAATTGGATTAAGCTGGCCATCTGGTCAGATTATGCTAATGTATCATTTAATTTTAAAAAATGGGTAAATTGCCTTCAATATAAGCACTATCTACAGAAAATAAGGACATCTGATAACTTAATTTGCATTAAAAAAACTCATACCATGTGCATCTTTTTTGAAATATTGGGAAAGACTAATCACCATGTGAAAAATATGGTATATAAAATAGGCGAATCAATCTCGTTGTCAAGGTCAAAATGCAAATATTTTCGTATTTAGACAAATTTCCCTGACATTTCCCTGATTTTTCTAGATTGATAAACCTCCCTGATTTTTCCATGATTCCCTGAGTTCCAGATTCTGCAGACACCCTGTATCATCATTTACCTTTGGTTGTGATGCTGAAGCAATTTGGTTTTAAAGATTACAATAAATCAACTTATTCTGAGAACTTTATATTTAAGATACTAGGGGGCTCTGCCCCCTACGAGCTACGCTCGTCAACCCCCGTTCGGACACCGCAGACTTTAACAGCAGGCTAATTTGATAGGCTTTAAAAAGATTTCGGAAGATTGAATTATAATTTGAATCTGACAATTATAATCTGACGTAATTTTCACCAAACTTTTCTTTCCCTTTTTAATATTCGCGTAAAAATACTTTTGTTAGAAATTAAATATTATGATCATCTAAAAATATCAAATAAATGTCTCGCGCAATTTTTAAATTTAAACTGTTTTGCAATATTATTTTTTGTTCATTTTACGTAATAAATGTAATGTGAGGTAAATGTGCCGTAAATTCTCCTATTTAAGACTTCTAACGCATGTTAATGAATTTATTATTTTACAATATTCTTTCTCTTTTAAAATTCACGTGTTTATAGTTTTTATGACGTGATTTTCAATGAGTTCCTGTGTTTATATTTTCTGTTTATAATAGTCACGTGCAAAATAAATTTTTAATTTGAAGTAAACATTATTGTTTGCGCTGTTTATACAGCTGGCAACAGTTTAAATTAATACAATTCTCTAAAATATGTAAAAAATCTCTCTCGAAATGCAGAAAATTTGAATTTAAAATAGAAATAAAACCTCAAAAGATGAGTCAAATTTAAAAAATCCCTGCCGGCTCGGGCCTACAGGCGGAGGTAGATTTCGATGTTAAGTACTAAATTCTCCAACAAAATTTAAATCAAGATTAGAGATAAAACCCAGTTTCTTCACAAAGAGCGAGCTGTAGGGAGCTAAACTTTTTGTGAAAATTGTAAAATACACGAATACACACACTCATATATATGGAATAGGTTTAAAAAATGGCTACAAAAAATTCAGAGAACCTTAAAGTGTTAAAATATGTTAATATTTCCATAGTCGGGTTTTTATCATGTTTTAATACGTTTCTTCAAACTTACATGACGTTACATATTCACCTGCTGAGGTCCATTATATTTCTAATATGACGCAATATACATATTTTTTTAATTCGTCAAACTATTTATTTTGAGTTTTCATGCTGAAATCTTGCTCTAGGAAGCTTATGACGTAATATTCAATTTGTTTTCAATTTGTCAAACTATTTAATTTTACACGTGAAAATTTTGCAGAAGAAAAGTAATTGTTGTGGTGAGAATTTTATTATTTGTTTTTTTTTTTTTTTAATTGTTGGCAACTGCTATAACGAAAAACTTTTATTTTTTTCCTGCCATTGTTGTGTAAGAGCTGGTTTTATCAGAATCATGTTAAGACAGTATTCAAAATTTTGAACCCTCCCCATTTCCACCCTCTTGGGCCGATTTCGCCCATTTTCAATCCCCGCCGAGATATTAGCCATCTCAAAGTTGTTGGCGAGTTTGAAGATGATTCGTGCATAATTGCGACTTTTATCGTGCGGACAAAATTTAGTACATACATACATACATTATATATATATATATATATAAACTTTTTAGGTGGGGGTGGTTTTGGGTTCCTGGGGTCCTATAATGAAAAGTTATGAAGGAATTTTTCAAAAGTCGCACCATGGTAACGACTGCAATAGGTAGTATTTCTTACGAAATCTACCTAAAAAAATCCCTGCCGGCTCGGGCCTACAGGCGGAGGTAGATTTCGATATTAAGTACTAAAGTCTCAACAAAACTTAAATCAAGATTAGAGATAAAACCCAGTTTCTTCACAAAGAGCGAGCTGTAGGGAGCTAAACTTTTTGTGAAAATTGTAATATACACGAATACACACACACACATATATATATGGAATAGGTTTAAAAAATGGCTACAAAAAATTCAGAGAACCTTAAAGTGTTAAAATATGTTAATATTTCCATAGTCGGGTTTTTATCATGTTTTAATACGTTTCTTCAAACTTACATGGCGTTACATATTCACCTACTGAGGTCCATTATATTTCCAATATGACGCAATATACATATTTTTTTAATTCGTCAAACTATTTATTTTGAGTTTTCATGCTGAAATCTTGCTCTAGGAAACTTATGACGTAATATTCAATTTGTTTTCAATTTGTCAAACACATTTGGCATATTTAATTTTACACGTGAAAATTTTGCAAAAGAAAAGTAATTGTTGTGGTGAGAATTTTATTATTTGATTTTTTTTAATTGTTGGCAATTGCTATAACGAAAAACTTTTATTTTTTTCCTGCCATTGTTGTGTAAGAGCTGGTTTTATCAGAATCATGTTAAGACAGTATTCAAAATTTTGAACCCTCCCCATTTCCACCCTCTTGGGCCGATTTCGCCCATTTTCAATCCCCGCCGAGATATTAGCCATATCAAAGTTGTTGGCGAGTTTGAAGACGATTCGTGCATAATTGCGACTTTTATCGTGCGGACAAAATTTAGTACATACATACATATATATATATATATATATATATATATATATATATATATATATATATATATATAAACTTTTTAGTTGGGGGTGGTTTTGGGTTCCTGGGGTCCTATAATGAAAAGTTATGAAGGAATTTTTCAAAAGTCGCACCATGGTAACGACTGCAATAGGTAGTATTTCTTACGAAATCTACCTAAAAAAACTAAATGCAATCTGCACACCGGGAAGTTCTGACGCATAAAATGATCTAAAAAATGGTTAAATTCCTATGTACAGTTTTTGCTCCTATAAAACTTTTTTAATGGAACGATTTTGTCCAACTTTGGCATTAAATATCTCTTAAAATAATTCTTCGATTTGAAACTGCATCAGCGTGTTTATCAAACATTTCTCTATTATACTACCGATTTTGATATTTTTGTATGCAACAGTCTTTTTAATATTAACGAAGAAAGACCATGCTTAAGCATTCAAATTGGATGCCGATCTGCCGGGAATATCTACGCAGATTTTCATTGGTCCATTTCCAAATCAAAACTTTTTTTTTATATATATAGAAGAATTTTACTTATATTTTCTCATCGATGTGCATCAAAACATATTACCATTATTACCAATAACAATAATGATTCGGGACCCGTCGATTTCGACGAATAAAGATGTTTAAAAGAATCGATAGACTAGATTTATATTTAAAAACGAAAATAATTACAATAAATAAACTGAGATTTAACTGCAATTTTTTTAATTATTGAAAAATTAAACTTTATTCCTATAAGTGATCAGTAACATGTAATTAGCACTAGAAAGACGGCGAGCCGTCATTTTGACCGCTACCAAATGAATATATTTCGGTTCGAAATGGAAATTTCTTTATAAAACTAGTTTAAAAGATACAAAGTAAAAAATCTTGTTAAATAAATAAGTTAATAATTTAAAATAAAAATTCTGGTGGGAAATATTTTTTATAAAATTTGAGTAAAATTCCCCGTCTTTCTCGTGTTAAGGTAAGAAACTGTGACGTTATCAATGGAGGCTTTGATTTTTGGTATTATGTTATGAAAAATCCATAAAAATTGCGGCACTGAGACGAAATCATACATATTTCGTTTTAGATTTTACAACAAAATCAAAAAATAGCGTATTTTCACTGTCGCGAAATTTACATACTTAGTTTTCATATTGATATTCGCTATTTTAAAAATATTTTAACTTTCAATAGATTATTAATAAATATATTTCCAAACTCGATGTTACGTTTGCTTGTTATAATTCTGCATGCGAACATTCGCGCTGTTGACTTGAGGTTATAAACTCAGTAATAACGAAATTCAGAAATTTATTCTTTTAGGTATGCATTTATAGTAAAATGTAATCTATGAAGATCTAGTTTTATCAAAGAAAATACTCGTTTCCTTTTTACTATGACGTCATTTTCACTCACTGAACCCCTCTGAGATTACCGTCTCATTCTCAGTACCAGCGGAATGAAAAAAATATTGAAATAATACAGCTTTAAGAGTAAAAATGCGTTTATTTATTTTTTTTTCTTTTCTTTTTCAAAACGTGATGTCCTTTTCTTAATTTTTTTCTTTAAAGTTGTTTTTAATTGTAATGACAAAATGGGCATCCATAATAATATAGCAATTCCCGTTGTTTCCCTTTCTCTGTAACAATGGAAGTAGCCCACTTTACAATACTTATAACTACTTAAAAGGTGACACAAACATATAAAAATATTATTTAGTGCAACCCTGAGATCTATCGAACACACACGCATTCATTTTCAAAGGGAAAATGATGACTCATTGAATAGAAATACATTTTAAAAACAAAATAGTACGCATGCGCAAGCGGAGTTCAGTCCATTTTTCTGCAGAGGGCTGAACAGATCATTTCACATTATCAAAAGGTCTTGAAATATTTAGGATATTATACCAAATCGCGGAAATATTATAAGAAAGGACATCGTTACAAACATTATCACTTCTAAGTAAAATTTCAATGGATTCACGGATTACTGAAGAGTAATGGTTAGACATTGAAATGATCATTTTAGCTTTTTCGAAGTTTATCTTAATATTTTCTTTTTGATACAATCTGACAAAGCTGTACTTGGTTTGTTAGACTTGATATCAGAAAAGTGCTCTTTTAATCTTTCCTTAAATTTTCGAGATGTCATACCAATATAAAATAAACTCTTGTGTTCTTCTGTGCTGAATGGGATTACGTATACTCCTGCTTTTTCATAATCGGGAATAGGATCAATTTTGTTAAATCTATTGTCCATGTTTATTTATTTTTTTATTATCCTCTCATCTTTTATTCTCGTGATACCTTTTATATATCATGTAACGTGAATTAGAAATTGTGTGTTTTGAATATTTTTATGGAAGAAGGTAAAAAGCTTTACCGGTAAATAAATTATTTGTGTTTTAAGAGGTTAATTAACTTCTTTATGTACATTTTAAGTTCATAAATTCATAATTGCCGTCCGCATTATATTCTGAAAGCTGGGTTGTTAAAATAACATCCTTTTTGAACGCTTTAATTAACATTGTGGCGTCCGCGAGAGGACATTTTAAAAGATTTATTTGAAGCAAAATGTTTCAAGCCGTTAAAAATTTTAAAAAGGTGGACTTAAAGTTCGTGGTAGAAGAACTTGGGGAAACAGTTCCGCAAGATTATACGATTGGGACACTAAAGGAAATTATTTTGAATAGTAATGAACAGGGTTCGTTGATATATATTAATGGATATATATATCATGATATATATCTTGATATATATCCGATATTTATTTTTTAAAATATCAAGATTTTTGATATTTTCGATATTTTCAAATTCTTGATATTTATTTTCAAAATATCAAGATGTTTGATATTTTATATATTTGATATTTATTTTCAAAATATCACAATGCAAGGTATTTTTGATATTTTCTTCAGTCAAAACAAGTGTAAATGAAATTTTCAACTGTTATTGACTGTGACATTCTGTAGGTAAACAACTTTTGCCTCTAGCAAAAACTTTTTTAGGCAAAGAAGAAAAATATCTTTTCCAAGCTTCATATTTTAAACTTTTATTTTTAAATGTAGAACTAATAATTATATGAGGCAATTAATTCAGAACAGCCATTTGAAGAGAAACTGTAATTTAGATAATCATTTATATACAGCTTCTTTAGAAAAGAATCTTTTCTGATTTTGGTTTAGTTGAATCTAAACTGTACAACAGGTTAGGGAATAAAAAATAAAAGAAGCTCACATTTATGCTAAAATTCTTCAATTTAAAAAAACTTCGTATTTAATAAAATAATAAAATATAAAACTTTATAAAATATAAAACTTTCTTCAAACTTGATACTAATTCTACAGTTTATATAAGTGTATAAAGTAAATTGTATCTGTTTTCAATTAGTTGATCTTCAATTTTGTTTTTAGTGGAAAAAGAAAGTAAAAAATAAATGCACTTTTAGAACATTGTTTGATTAAGTTTTCATGTTAACTGCAATATGTTTTAGCTTCTAATTTATATTATGCTTGAAAATATTTACTATCAGCAGTAAGTTTACTATTTTGAAAATATCGGATATATATCGAAAATATCAGATATATATCAAAATATCGGATATTTTTGATATTTTCGAAAATATCGTGATATTTACGAACCCTGGTAATGAATATAAACAGGATCCCGCTTTTGTACAAGAAATTTTATCCAACGCTGTTGCTGAGAGAAAGGAAAAAGAAAACGAGGCTAAGAAGTTAGAAAAGGAGAAGTCGGATCAAGAATTAAAAAAGCTAGAATTAAAGGAGAAGTCGGAACAAGAGTTAAAAAAGCTAGAATTAAAGGAAAAGTTGGATCAAGAAGTAGAGTTTAAAAAGTTAGAATTAAATCATCAATTAGAATTAGCAAAGATTCAGTCACAGGGACAAATGCAAGGTGAGTACATTTCAAATGATTATGAAACTAATAATTCTGAAAAGAAATTTACGTTGCCCAAGTTGGAATTTTGCGCCAATTTGATGGTGATTTAAACGAATGGTTGCCATTTTGGAGTGAGTTTGAACAGATTCAGAATGATCAAGATATTGCGCCAGAAAATAAATTCCAGTATTTGATCCAAGCAACTGTCACTAGATCTAGAGCGCGAGAAGTTGTTGATAGTTTTCCGCCAACTGGCGCTAACTATGCCAAAGCTATAGAGAGTCTTAAGGCTCGTTTCGGTAGGGAAGATCTTTTGGTTGAAGTGTATGTGCGAGAATTATTAAAATTAATTATATCTGTGCAATCAAAAGGAAAATTTTCTATTACATCATTGTATGATAAACTTGAGTCGTATTCGTATTTACGTGCTCTTGAGACGTTAGGAATAACAACGGATAAATGTGCTTCAATATTATATCCAATGGTAGAATCTTGTTTTACTGCTGAATTTTTGAAAGCATGGAATCGAACCCATACGAATTCTGTTAGTTCTGATGCAAAAGAACGCCTAGATAATTTAATGGCGTTTCTCAAATCTGAAGTTGAAGTAGATGTAAGAATTAATTTGGCAGTGACAGGTTTTGGTTTAGCGAGAAAAGATGACGCGAACTTTAGAAAAAACAAAAGTCACGACGATGGTACTAAATATTTACCAATTTCTGCTACTTTATTAACAACTTCTTCAAGACCAGATTTAAGGAAAAATTAGGTTTTTTGCAAAGGAAGACATCTGAGTTCAGAATGCTTTTCGGCAAGGAAGATGAGTTTTTATGAAAAGCAGAATATATTGAAGGACAAAAGATGTTGTTTTTCATGTTTGGCAACAGGTCACACAACGAAGAATGTAGCAAAGCTATCTTGAAGTGTTTCTTTTGTGATAAAAGACATGCGTCTGTGATGTGTCAAACGCTCGATAAGAATAAGCTGAATGAAAAGAAATAGGAAGACGCAGAAAAGTTGTCTGGAAAAGAAGTAAATATGGCCAATATCAATAGAAATCCTGAAGTGTTTCTTCACAAAAACAAAAAGAAAGATGTTAGACTAATTTTGGACTCAGGTTCTCAGAGATCGTATATTTTAAAACATTTAGCCAAAGAAATAAAGTATTTACCTCTTCGAGAAGAAAAAGTTTCTCATTCCCTTTTTGGCGGAGTTGATTGCAAAGGATTATAATCATCATTACTACAAGGTAAGATTAAGCGATTTGAAAGAAAATTTTAAATGTAATTTTGAAGTTTTGGATCAAAACATTATATGTGAAAATGTTATGCCTGTAGGAAAAGGATCCTGGTTTAAAGAATTATCGGAAAAAGGCATCCCTTTGGCAGATGTTGGTGAAACTCCAGAATCTATTCAAATATTGATTGGAGCTGATGTAATGGTAAAATTACTGACAGGTCGTAGAGAAATACTCTCGTCGGGATTAGTATACTGGAAACATTTTTAGGTTGGACCTTAATGGTAAAAGTGCCTCAACATAATGCGTCTGAAGAAAATTTAGCTTTGTTAGTTACGTCTATGTTTGTAAAGGAAGCAGAGATTGCTGATTTATGGAAATTGGATTTGCTTGGAATTAATGATCCGATTGAAAAACAATCTAAAATGGAGATTGATCGTCAGGTTAAAGAGCATTTTTTACAGACAGTAAAAATTAATGAAGATGATCGTTATGAAGTTTCTTTGCCATGGTCAGAAGATACACCACCTTTATCTGATAATTTGAGTTTAGCCAAGAAAAGATTGACTAATGTTACAAAAAAGTTGATTTCCGATAACATTTATCAAAAATATATGAAAAAGTGCTTTTAGGGTGGCTTGATGATAAAATTATAGAGGAAATTCCGCAGTCTGAAATGAATCTTTATGGAAATTATTTACCTCATCGATCAGTGATAAAAGAAAGCAGTACAACTCCCATTCGTCCAGTGTTTGATGCATCAGCTAGAATGCAGAACCATCCATGTTTGAATCAATGTTTGCATTGTGGACCAAATCTTATTGAATTCCTGACATTCTCTTGCGATTTAGAAAAAACAAATTTGGTGTTGTAGCTGATATCAAGAAAGTATTTTTACAAATAGCTGTTCGTAAAGAAGATCGAGACTATTTACGTTTCTTGTGGTGGAGTGATCCAGAAGAAAGAAATATTAGAATG
This sequence comes from Maratus speciosus, assembly GCA_963932465.1. Classification (NCBI taxonomy): domain Eukaryota; kingdom Metazoa; phylum Arthropoda; class Arachnida; order Araneae; family Salticidae; genus Maratus; species Maratus speciosus. The sequence continues at coordinate 93,766,005 of OZ010799.1, forward strand.
TTTCGACATACTAGAGTTGTGTTTGTAGTCAAAAGTTCTCCTTTTCTTCTCGGTTCCGTCATAGAATATCACACTAAAAACGATGAAGAATACGACCCCAACAGCAATTGCTGAAAAGCTTTTATGTTGACAATGTCGTTGCTAGTGTCCACACACAGGAAGAATAGGAAAGGTTTATAACGGATTCTAAATCTCTTTTGGCTAAAGGTGGATTTGATTTGAGAGGACGGGAACAGACAGAAGAAAGAAACAATATAGAAAATAGCGAAGAAACAGCTGTACTGGGATTACAATGAAACAGATTTCTAGACGTTTTAAAAGTTAACGTAAGCTGGACGAAAGATATAAATATAGAAAAAATAACAAAAAGAATCATGCTATCAGTTGCACATAAAGTTTTTGATATAATTGGTTTTACTGCTCCAGTTATGATATCTCCCAAGATGATGTTACAGAAAACATTGAAAGAAGGAATCACATGGGATGAAGAAGTTACTAGTGATATAAAAAATGAATTTATTGAATGGTTTCATGAATTAAATATTTTACAAGAAATTCAGATTCCTAGATATGTTCAGTTCACCCCAGATAATTTAAAAGGTTGTACTCTTCACACATTTTGTGATGCAAGTCAATATGCGTATGCTGCTGTTATATTTTTGAGGATAGCAACTAAAGATCGTGTAGAGTTCTTCCTTCTTGCTGCGAAATCCCGCATAGGTCCTTTAAAATGTGGAACTATACCTAGAATGGAAATTTTAGCAGCTTTGATTGGTGCTAGATTGGCTAAATCAGTAATTGACGCTATGGGCTGGGAAGATATGGAAAGATGTTTTTGGAGCGATTCCACAACAGTGCTTGCATGGATATCCAGGAAAGAAAATTGGTCTGTTTTTGTTAGAAACAGAGTTCAAGAAATAAAAAATTTTACTGATCCTGTTTTATGGAAACATATACCTGGTGAAATGAATTTAGCAGATCTGCCATCTAGAGGGTGTAAATCAAGACATCTGGTATCTCTCAAATGGGAGAGACTCATCAGATTGATGAAAGATCTAAAAAGAGTCTTAGGACAAGCCTGTTTGAACTATGAAGAGATGATAACTGTATTAGCTGACTGCGAAAGCATTATAAATTTGCGACCACTAACTTACATGTCTGAGAAAGAATCCATCAAACCCATATCACAGGACATGTTTCTGAAAGATATTCATGAATGTGGTTTACCAAACGTTGATGCGGTTGAGGAACGTTCTCTCACTAGAACACTTAAATATAGGAAAGAACTGCAAAAAGAGCTCAGAAATCGATTTAGATCAGAATATTTGACTATCCTTATCCAACGACCAAATGGGAGACGATTGCAACGTTCAACTGCTGTAGGAGATATAGTCTTGGTGGGAACAGATAACAAGAAAAGGATCAATTGGCCCTTAGGACGGGTTACAGAGCTCATTCGGGGCAAAGACGGAAAAGTTCGTCTTTTGAAGTTACAAATGTCTCATTCGCAGATGATTCGGCCTATTCAAAGAATTTACCCTCTGGAAGTGTCATCAGTGGATTTTACTGAAAACAATTTTCCTAAACCAACTTTGAATGAAAATCAGGTTGAGCCTCCAAAAGACGAATCACAAATTAAAAAGACGAGGTCTGGTAGAATGATAAAGGTTCCAGAAAGACTCGATTTATTATGTTTATGTAAATGTTGTATTTATTTAATGTGAAGTTTTGATTATAATATATAATCAAAAGGTGGGAGGATGTTAAATCTATTGTCCATGTTTGTTTATTTTTTATTATCCTTCTCGTGATACCTTTTATATATCATGAAACGTGAATTAAAAATTGTGTGTTTTGAATATTTTTATGGAAGAATGTAAAAAGCTTTACCGGTAAATAAATTATTTGTGTTTTAAGAGGCTATTGACTTCTTTATGTACATTTTAAGTTCATAAATTCATAATTGGCGTCCGCATTATATTCTGAAAGCTGGGTTGTTAAAATAACATCCTTTTTGAACGCTTTAATTAACAAATTTTACTGTGAATCAATTCTTTCAATTTTGTTGGAGGTTTATCTATTAAATTAATATTGTATTTTAGTAAAGCATATCTCAATCTCTCATAAAGTTGGGGGATATAATCAAACGTGCAATAAATAGACTTGCTCAAACTTAATTCATTCTTCTGTCTTGGTTGTTTTGCTTGATTAACTAATCTATTAATGTATTGAGGAGGGAAACCATTCTCAATAGCAATCTGTTTTATGACACAATCTGTTTTATTTCTGTTTATTATTTTAAACATTTTATCTCGTTTTCTAGATATTAATCCGTACAAACTTCGAAGGCACGTTTAACGTAAAAACTGTAGGCAGCAATTTTATATGAAAATGATGAGTTACAAATAAAAGGAATAGTGTTGTTAGACCTGCATTGCTTTCTATAAACAGTACGCTCTCATTTATTTCCATAACTATTATTTATTAATTTAATATCAAGAAAGGGTAAAATACCCTCTTTCTCAATTTCTAACGTAAACTTTATCTTTGTATCCAACTCATTAAGTTTTAATAGAAAATTATTTAAAGACTGCAAATCATGATCTCAAATTATGAAACCAGTGGAAGTCACCCTGTTGCCAACTTTGTGAAGAAATTCCACAAAACTTTTTCAATACATATTAAAATATAAAAATGGGATTAGTTTTTAAAAATAGAGAGCGCGGACACATCTACAAAAGTTTTCTTTTAAAAAATAATTACCAAAATTTGTTCAGTAGAAAGCTCAAGGCCAGATAAATAAAAAAACAAATGTTTTTTTTTTAAAAATATACAGCTAATCCAATCAGTTTATACAATAAGAATATACTTTAAAGTTTCATCTATGGACTGATTAGAATTGAATCATGACTTTCATTAAAAGTGTATAATTTAAAAAGAAATGTTTATCAGAAAGGAAATTTGAAGTTCTTCGTCAAAATTTCTAGAATAATTTAATAAAACTTTTTTTTTTAAATTTTTTCCTTTTAAAACTCAAAAAAACTTTCCATGCCATCTTTTCTAAGGGAATTTTGTTTTAAATTCAATTTCTATATAGATTTATAAAAAAAAATATTTTATTTTACTGATTTTCTAAGCCTTTTTAAAAACTTTTATTCAAAAAAAGACGATAATAATAAAGTAATACATAAATAAATAAAACCACACTGACCACATAAAATACATGTTTTACAACCACGAAGAACGAATAAAACTATATTTCTATCTATAATATAGTATAGTAAAACTCATCAAATCGGAATGGAAATTGATGGTTCCGGGAAAAAAAAGTAAAAATACAATCCTAAAATAAAAAACTGCCAAAAGAAATGATTTTCTCTGGTCCTGGTGATTTCCATCTTAGCAATTTTACTGAATTGTTCTATGTATAAGCTATATCAACTTTGATGCCGGGTTGCACTCTGACAGACATCGTGTTAAAAATATCTATCATACTGTAAGGAAGTAATATTATAAATTACTTAAATGCTATATAAAAAATTATCATAATGGGAGGTAAACAATAATTATATTTTATATGTACTTCTAAAAATGGCCATATTTAAGCGGACTCCATACATCAAAAATTCCTAAATAAGAGAGAAATGTCAATTTGGATATTTTTATTCTAAAACAAGCTATATACTTACTGTACGATACATTTCAGCTAAGTTTCTGAGAACATATATCGTTTGTTTGCAATAGTGAATGAAATCTTTAAATGCGGTATCTTAGTTCGTGTGTTTTCCTCGGAAATTAATGCTACTATTCAAAATGCAATACTTGAATTTGTTGATTATATATTAGTACTGACCACATGAAAACCGAAAAGAAAAAAAGAAAACCTAGTATCATTTTAATTTCTACAAAAAAGACTTTTTTCAAAATTTTGCGCAAAGAGCAGCAAATGACCGAATTTTAGGGTTGGAAAAAAAAATATTTTCTTAGATTAATAATTCTGCCATTAAACTCTAAATAAGTTACAGAGTTTTTAATGCAAATATGCATAAAATCATTTAATCTCAAGGTAAATATAACTACCTAAAAAAATATCTACATATATTTGCTTACTAACTGTTCAATATAACTCAATCTTCAGCTTAAAAAATAAGAATACACAGGGAACAATGAATGAAAAGTCGGGGACGTACAGAAGACTGGTTCTATTAAAAGGTGCGATATGTTAATCACAGCGCCTTTAATAAGAGCGCGTCTACATGAGGTGCTAAATTTCACACCATCACACCTTCTAATCTCAAAAAATTTACTTCTAAATAAATCAATATGATTTCTTAGATCCAGACAGACAATTTAACCTGTTGGACTACAGTAACCCACATATGCCTCTATAAGGGTCAAACAAATTTCTCCGCCACCCACGCACACACAATCGCCTCTCCCGATCCTCACTACCCAATCAGATATCTTCTAAGTAAATGACGTCACCATCCTGATCTCCATCCTCCGGTGTTCACGGAGATCCGAGATCAGAGTGTGTGGAAATTCCTTTGGTGAGGTGAATTCCACCCCCTCACACTCAGTGGCTGCCGTAGTGTGTAGTTTTCTCACGTTCTAGTGTTCGTCCCTCCCCTTCTATGTGAGAGGACCCCCCCTAAAACAAAGGAGCAGGCCACGTGGAGTAAATATGGCAGAGTGTGCTATAATTATTTGGTGCTGATATTTAAAAAATTCTTTTGCGTACTCTATTTGCGGTGGGGCTTCTCGCCGCTTATTATTGTACACAGCGGAATAACACTCACTGCCAAGGTAAGTGGAATAAATGAATGCAGATACTTGAAATAAATGATAAAAAATCTCAATGCTTAGTTATCAAAATGCGATGCAATTCAGTTCCAAATATGCATCGCAATTATGTATCTAATGAGTAGATTTATATACAGGAAATAAGCATTGAGTAACCAATAAAATAAAAAGGAAAATATGACATACACGAGTTTGAAGTATAATGTTAAAAATAATTATTTGTTAGAAATGTGATAAACCGAATAAAGCTACACTTAAATGTTATTTTATACGATATTATGACATACATTTACATACTACTACCTACTATTGGTATATGAATATATTTAACACATATATGAGTTGAATAAATATTTTAGCCGAATTTATTTTAAAAATATGAATATAAATCCAAATAATTGACATGATGAACTGAATATGATTTTACAATTTTAAGTTACTTCCGAACTTCAATTATCATATAAATTGCATAAAAACGAAAATTAACACATTCCTGCAAACAAAGCTTCAAATATATAACACGCATAAAAATTCATATCCACTGAAATGCATTTTATATATCTATCTCAGTTCTAACCCCTTCCCCCCCCCCTCAAAAAAAAAATAAATAAATAAATAAATAAAAAATAAAAATAAATAAATAAAAATAAAAAAAAAAAAGTTTTAAAGAAAGAGAAGTTTAATGACATTATGCATTTCGTTAGAGAAGCATTTCTTAACTAACTCCATTTCTCATAATGTGAATACATATTATCAATGAGGATTTTAATAATAATTTCAATAATAACAAGATTGATGAAGATGAAAAATTGAAAGCATTAAAAGCTTATATATATATTATATATATATTTCTTTTGTTGGTGATAAATATAATACATTAACGTAACTTTTTGATCTATCATTGTTAATATAGATGTGTGTATATAGTTTTTCTAATTTGAAGGAACGGAAGATACTGATTATTAAAAAGGATTAACATAAGTTACATTTCGAAATAGCTTTCTGAGTCCTGATTCAAAATAAGTTAAATATTGAAAACAAAAGGATGCATTTTATTAAAATAGAATACATTTGCAATGTATATCTTTTGCTTACTATACTTGCAATCTATATATTTTACATAACACAAAAGGGTTCATAAGTTTATCTATTCGTCTTTATTTGCTATTATCAATCGAAGCACAAAATCACATACAAGAAAAATGACCAAATATTTAATCCACGAAATAATATCACATATATTTTCTTTTTAATCATTTCAAAAGAAAATGAGTAAGTATTTAATATAAAAACTACCAATCGTGCATAATAAACAGAGTCGTTTCAATAAAAGCACACCAGCATTATTTGTATAATTAATTGTTTTCTACCTAAAATATTTGCTGTTACCACAATATATTCCATGTTTTAGCACAAGTGTGTGTGTGTGTGTGTCTGTATTTCACTGTGTTTACTTTTCTTGATCGACGTATCAAAAACTATATGATATAAATTACAAAATACCTAAACTGGTAGCCATGGAAAAGAACGAAACACAACACCTTTAATCCCAACGATAAAATAGGCTTGAGCTTATTGCATAAAACATTATTTAAATAATACTCAAAAATTGAGAATGTAACGGCTTAAAACAAAAGAATAATATTAAATATATGGAAAGTCGTGAAAAACACACAGTTGGAGATGGGCATCAATTCCTTGTCAGATTAGACGAATCGTATTATTTACAGCTACGTTTACGTTTATTTCTGCCGCTTTTCAAAATTTCCCATGCGATATGTAAGACTGACATGTCATTTTGGGAAAATTATTTATCGTTCATAATAAGCATAACCATCTTCAACTAAATCATGTTAGTACAACACGCATAATTATTTGTTAATCTAAAATATTTGTAGTAACCACAACACATTTCTTGCTACCTGTGTCTCCCTTTTACTTGTTACATGATCGTTTGCTTTATTTTGATTTTATTAATCGAAGAGGCAAACTATATAGCGAAAATTTCAAAAATATCTAATAAAGGTAGTATGGGAAATAATACAAAACAAAGCAGACGAATCCCAAAAAATAATCAGATGATAAAACAAGCTTGAGATTTATTGCAAAAAACATATTGCATAAGTAACATTCAAACATTGAGGGTAGTAGTAGCTTAATCCCAAAGAATATTAAAAATTTAAAAAATGAAACACTCAGTTCACTCGATTAGAGATAGCAAGAATTTGTCAGATTAAACGAACCGTATTATTTTCAGCTGCATTTAATCACGCAGCTACTCAGATTTTTTCCATGCAATATATAAGACATACGATATTTTGGTAAAACTTCCAACCTTTGCAAAATAAACACAACGGTTTTCAACTAAAGTATGCTAATATAATGCATATAATTATTTGCTAACGTAGTATTTTTGCCGCAACCATTACGAATATATTGCTGTCCCTCTCTTTTTCTTAATTTTTGCTTCTTTCGTTGTTTTATTTTGTTTTTCTTAATCGAAAATCCAAAATTATATAATGGAAGTTACAAAAAAATATAATCCAAGAGATATGGGAAAAAATACACAACGTTAATTTTAAATCAGATAGATAACAAGACTGATAATGTACTTTGGAAAAACTAGCAATCTTTGCATAACAAGCACAACTATTTTCAACTAAAATATGCTAGTATAATGCATACAATTATTTGCTAGCATAACATTTTTAACGTAACCATTATAAATATATTGCTATCCCTCTTTTTTTCCTTATATTTGCTTGTTTCCTTGCTTTATTTTGTTTTTATTAAACGATAATCTAAAATTATATGATGGAAGTTACAAAAATATATAATCCAAGAGATATGGGAAAGAATACACCACATTGATTTTAAATCAGATAGGTAACAAGACTGATAATATATTTTGGAAAAACTAGCAGTCTTTGCATAAAAAAAACAGAATTATTTTCAACTGAAGTATAGTAATATAATGCATATAATTATTTGCTAGCATAACATTTTTAACGCAACCATTACAAATATACTGCTATCCCTCTCTTTTTTTTAAATTTGCTTGTTTCCTTGCTTTGTTTTTATTAATCGAAAATCCAAAATTATATAATGGAAGTTACAAAAAATATGTAATCTAAAAGATATGAAGAAGAATACATCATATTAATCTTAAATCAGATAATAAACACGCTTTCCTTGAGCTTATTTAATATATATATATGCATATTTAAGTAACACTCCAAAATTGAGAATGGTAGTAGCTTAAACCCCCAAAATAATATCAAATATAAAATGAAATAAAACACTCGGTTGGAGATAGGCAGCAATTCCTTGTCAGATTAAACGAACCGTATTATTTTCAGCAGCGTTTAATCCCGCGGCTTTTCAGATTTTTCCATCCAATATATAAGACAAGAACAATGTTGTCGATATTATCAATCAATTCACGGAAGATAAAACGCAAGAAAAGCGAGGGGAGGAAGGAGGGTGAGAGATCAGATAGCAATAAATAAAATGCGCTTTATTATCAGAGTCTCAACAAATGCGGTTAAATAAAATAGTAAGTGACAGGAGTATATGCGCAAATGGTACATATTTATATACACAGGAAGCGCCATCTTGCAGAAAGAAATAGATATTTTTAGGGTTTAAAATAGAATTTATTTATTTTTAGTGAAGGTAGAGAAAACATGCTCGCAAGTTTAAATATTTTTTAAGCTTTAGGTTTAACGAAGATATATAAATATAATTGTATAACGCAAACTATATATTTAAAAACAATTAAAGAATAAAATCAAATTAAAAAATTCTTTTAAAATAAATTTAAAATGCGCAGGTAAAACATTTTCCTTTTGAAATATTGGGTTATATATTTATCACTGCATAAATTTATAAATTAAATTGATAAATTAATCAGTAAAATTAACTTATTCAAAAATCGAAAAAGTAAATAAATATTTAAAAACGTCAATCAGGGTTAATTGCTGGTTCTGTAAGCGGAAAATATTTAAAAAATAAAGTCATTTTAAAAAATTCAGCAAAAACTTACACTTTGATTTACATAAAAATTTTACGGGATATTTAATTAAGTATCATTGACAGAACAGGTTGTTACATCGTTGGCTGCTCAAAGTACTGATAAAAAAATTTCCAGCGATTCTTATTTATTTATCTACGTATTTAAAAGAGAAAGCTGTTTTTTTAGTCTTCTGGCCCGAGTTTTCTACTGAACCCATTTTGATAATCACTTTTTAAATGAAAGCATTTTATTTGTAGATGTGCCTGCACTCGTTATTTTATAAAATTATCCCTTTTTAGCTCACAGGCTATCAAAGCCTGAGAGCTAATGTGCCCGCCCGTTCTGTATGTATGTATGTATGTACGTACGCAGGTATGTATGTATGTATGTATGTACGTAACGCGATAACTCTTGATAGAAACATCCGATTTGCTTAAAAAAATTTTTCCTAGGTTCATTGTGATAAGGTGCTTTCCTGATTAGTTTTGGGAGTTCATTGGTTAAGGATAAAGGGGGGAAAGGGGGGTTTAGTCCACCCCCTTAATTCAGATAAATGGGTTTTTCATGCAGAATCATTCGATTTGCTCCGAATTTGGTATACCGGTTTATTCTGTTAAGGAACTTCCCTGATTAGTTTTGGGAGTTCATTGGTTAAGGATAAAGGAGGAAAAACGGGGTTAGTCCACCCCCCCCCCCCCTTAATTCAGATAAATGGGTTTTCCATGCAGAATGATTCGATTTGCTCCGAATTTGGTATACCGGTTTATTATGTTAAGGAACTTCCCTGATTAGTTTTGGGGGTTCATTGGTTAAGGATAAAGGGGGGGGGGAAACAGGGTTAGTCCACCCCCTTAATTCAGATAAATGTGTTTTTCATGCAGAATGATTCGATTTGCTCCGAATTTGGTATACCGGTTTATTATGCTAAGGAACTTCCCTGATTAGTTTTGAGGGTTCATTGGTTAAGGGTAAAGGGGGAAACGGGAGGTTAGCCCGCCCCTCTTAATTTAGATAAATGGGTTTTTCATGCAGAATGATTCGATTTGCTCCGAAGTTGGTATACCGGTTTATTATGTTAAGGAGCTTCCCTGATTCGTTTTGGCGATTCATTGGTTAAGGATAAAGGGGGGCTAGTCCACCTCCTTAATTTAGATAAATGTTTTTTTTTTTTTTTTTTTTTGAAAGATTATTCGATTTGCTCCAAATTTGGTATACCGGTTTATTATGATAAGGAGCTTCCCTGATTAGCTTTGGAGGTTCACTGGTTAAGTATAAAGGGGGAAACGGGGGCTAATTCCCCTTCACTTATTTTTTTGAGTGGCATTATTCTTTATAATATGTGTATAATATACAATTAGTGTGAATAGTCTGTGAGATCAATGCCATCAGTTTAGCTGGGCACTTTTCTTTTTTATTTATATTTTAATTTTAAAAGTCCTTTATGAAATTTCTCCATATTGGTAGCAATTGGGTTACTTCCATTCTTGAAGCTGAACCTACAAGGATAAAGGGGGAATTATATCATTACGGATGCCATTTTCGTATTACTGTTAAAAATAACTTTTTTTAAATTTTTGAATAGAAAATGACATCACGATTTAAAAAAACGCACTTTATTCATAAATCTGTTACGTTTTGATATTTTTAATTCCGCTTCCACTGAAATTAGGACGCTAATCTCAGAGGACTTCAGCGAGTGCAAATGACGTCATAGTAAAAGTTAAAATTGAGTATTTTCTTTGATAAAACTAAATATTTTACTGCGAATCTCTCGATTCTAAAAAAAGGTAACTACCGCTGTCACCGCCGCCGCCGGTTTTGAATTTTTTGTGACCGGAGGTCTTTCTTCGTTAATATTGAGAAAAATAATGCATACAAAAATATGAAAATCAGTGGTTTTATACAGAAATGTTTGATAAACATGCTGATGCAGACAGTTTTCAAATCGAAGAATTATTTTAAGAGATATTTAATGCTAAAATTGGACAAAATCGTTCCACTAAAAAAGTTTTATAGCAGCAAAAACTATACATGACAGTGTAATCATTTTTAGATCATTTTATGCGTTAGAATTTGCCGGAGTGCAGATTGCATTAATTTTTTTATTTTGACTCATTTTTTCACGTTTTATTTCTATTTTAAATTCAAATTTTCAGCATTTCTAGAGATATTTTTTACAGATTTCAGAAAATTGTACTAATTTAAACTGTTGCCAACTGTATAAAAAGCGCAAGCAATAAGGTTTGCTTCAAATTAAAAATTTATTTACACGTGACTATTATGAACAGGAAAAAAACTTTCAAATTAGAATTAAATAATTATGTATAAAAAGCAGGAACTTGTTAAAAATTACGTCATAAAAAGTATGCACGTGAATTTTAAAAGAGAAAGGATATTGTAAAATAATAAATTCATTAAATGCGTTAGAAGTCTTAGGAGAAATTACGTCATATTTACGTCACATTATAGTTATTACATAAAATGAACACAAAATAATATTGCAAAAAAGTTTAAATTTAGAAATTGCGCTAGACATTTATTTAATATTTTGAGAAAATATTTTCAACTATTTTTGTTAGGAAAGCGCAAATAATATTTCATTGCTAACAAAAGTACTTTCACGCGATTATTTAAAAGAGAAAGAATAGCTTGGTAAAAATTACGTCAGATTAAAAACGATTAACTTAAAATGTCTCATTTAAAAGAACTTTCTTTTCGCTTTGTTAAAAAATACCAGGAGACAAAGACTCTGTTTACTTAATTCCTTTTATATTAGCTTATTTTGAAATGTTGTTACACGTGTCTACGTCATCAAGTTATTTTTATTTCGACGTTTTATTTGTATTTTTATTAATGTTGTACGAATTTATTTGTTCTTTCGTTATTTAAAATAAAAATTATGTCAATTTGTATAATTTGGCGAGTGGTTTGGCGATTTATATAATTTGGCGAAATTGGTCGACGGGATAATCAAGTAGTACCGCAGCGGATTTGGCATTAAAATTCCCCAATCAAAGAGAAATGAATAGAAATTCGTTTATAGGGAGAACGCCACTGATTTTTAAATTATAATTCAATCTTTCGAAATATTTTTAAAGCCGATCAAATTAGCGTGCATTTAGAGCCTGCGGTGTCTGGACGGGGGTTGGCGAGCGTAGCTCGTAGGGGGCCGAGCCCCCTAGTGAGTCTAAAAGAAAATTTCTGAATTTCGCCGGCACTCAAATTAGAGCCTCAAGCCAAGAGTGCGAATGTTTACCATGCTAAATTGTAACTGGCAAATGAGACTTCAAGTTTCGGAACATATGTATTAATAATCTGTTATACATTAAAATATTTAAAAAATAGTTAATATCTCTCTATTCTAAAAAAAGTAACTACCGCTGTCACCGCCGCCGCCGCCGCCGGTTTTGAATTTTTTGTGACCGGAGGTCTTTCTTCGTTAATATTGAGAAAAATAATGCATACAAAAATATCAAAATCGGTGGTTTTATACAGAAATGTTTGATAAATACGCTGATGCAGACAGTTTTCAAATCGATGAATTATTTTAAGAGATATTTAATGCTAAAGTTGGACAAAATCGTTCCACTAAAAAAGTTTTATAGCAGCAAAAACTATACATGGCAGTGTAATCATTTTTAGATCATTTTATGCGTTAGAATTTGCCGGAGTGCAGATTGCATTAATTTTTTTATTTTGACTCATTTTTTCAGGTTTTATTTCTATTTTAAATTCAAATTTTCAGCATTTCTAGAGATATTTTTTACAGATTTCAGAAAATTGTACTAATTTAAACTGTTGCCAACTGTATAAAAAGCGCAAGCAATAATGTTTGCTTCAAATTGAAAACTTATTTACACGTGACTATTATAAACAGGGAAAAAACTTTCAAATAGAATTAAATAATTATATATAAAAAGCAGGAACTTATTAAAAATTAATTATTGTAAAATAATAAATTCATTAACATGCATTAGAAGTCTTAGGAGAAATTACGTCATATTTACGTCACATTATAGTTATTAAATAAAATGAACACAAAATAATATTGCAAAAAAGTTTAAATTTAGAAATTGCGATAGACATTTATTTAATATTTTGAGAGGATATTTTCAACTATTTTTGTTAGGAAAGCGCAAATAATATTTCATTGCTAACAAAAGTACTTTCACGTGATTATTTAAAAGAGAAAGAATAGCTTGGTAAAAATTACGTCAGATTAAAAACGATTAATTTAAAATGTCTCATTTAAAAGAACTTTCTTTTCGCTTTGTTAAAAAATACCAGGAGACAAAAGACTCTGTTTACTTAATTCCTTTTATATTAGCTTATTTTGAAATGTTGTTACACGTGTCTATGTCATCAAGTTATTTTTATTTCGACGTTTTATTTGTATTTTTATTAATGTTGTACTAATTTATTTGTTCTTTCGTTATTTAAAATAAAAATTATGTCAATTTGTATAATTTGGCGAGTGGTTTGGCGATTTACATAATTTGGCGAAATTGGTCGACGGGATAGTCAAGTAGTACCGCAGCGGATTTGGCGTTAAAATTCCCCAATCAAAGAGAAATGAATAGAAATTCGTTTATAGGGAGATCGCCACTGTTTTTCAAATTATAATTCAATCTTTCGAAATCTTTTTAAAGCCGATCAAATTAGCGTGCATTTAGAGCCTGCGGTGTCTGGACGGGGGTTGGCGAGCGTAGCTCGTAAGGGGCCGAGCCCCCTAGTGAATATAAAAATTATCTCTAAAAAATTCTAAAAATTTCCAATTCTAAAAAAAGTAACTAACGCTGTCACCGCCGCAGCTGGTTTTGGATTTTTTGTGACCTAGGGTCTTTCTTCGTTAATATTAGAAAAGTACTGCATACAAAAATACGAAAATCAATTGTATTACAGAGAAATGTTTGATGAAGTCTCTGAAGCAGACAGTTTTCAAATCGAAGTATTATTTTAAGAGATATTTAAAGTTGGTCAAAATCGTTCCATTAAAAAAGTTTTATAGGAACAAAAACTATAAATGGGAATTTAATCATTTTTAGATCATTTTATACGTTAGAATTTCCCGGTGTGCAGACTTTATTTTTTTAATTTTACTCATTTTTTGAGGCTTTATTTCTATTTTAAATTCAAATTTGCAGCATTTCGAGAGATATTTTTTACATATTTTAGAAAATGGTATTAATTTAATTGTTGACAACTGTATAAACAGCGCAAACAATAATGTTTGCTTCAAGTTAAAATTTTATTTACACATGACTATTATAAACAGAAAAAAAGCAGGAACTTGTTGAAAATTACGTCATAAAAACTATATTTACACGTGAATTTTAAAAGGATATTGTAAAATAATAAATTCATTAACGTGCGTTAGAAGTCTTAAATAGGAGAAATTACGTCACATTTACGTCACATTACACTTATTACGTAAAATTAATAAAAAATAATATTGCAAAACAGTTTAAATTTAAAAATTGCGCGAGACATTTATTTAATATTTTGAGATGATCTTTTCAACTATTTTTGTTTGGGCAGCGCAAATAATATTACATTTCTAACAAAAGTATTTTCACGTGAATATTAAAAAGAGAAAAAAAAGTTTGATGAAAATAACTTCAGATTAAAAACGATACATTTAAAATGTCTTATTTAAACGAACTTTCTTTTTGCTCTGTTAAAAAATACCGGGAGACAAAGACTCTGTTTATTTAATTCATTTTATATTAGCTTATTTTGAAATATTTAACTGATTTTATTTAAGCAAAGACGGAAAATGCCATTGTATCTTTTAACAGCAACTGATTTGGCCTTAAAATTTCCCAATCAAAGAGAAATGAATAGAAACCCGTTTATAGGTGAGATCGACACTGTTTTTTAAATTATAATTCAATCTTCCGAAATCATTTTAAAACCGATAAAATTAGCGTGCATTTAGAGTCTGCGGTGAGTGAACGGGGTTTGGCGAGCGTAGCTCGTAGGGGGCAGGCCCCCTAGTGCATGCAAATTTTGTGATGGGGAAAACGACGTTATTTTTAGATTTCGTTGAAAACAAAAATTATAATTGTGTCATAGTGGTGCAATTTTCATTGATTTCTTCATTACGTAATATTAAAGATCAAAACCTCAAAGACTTCATAATTTCTTACCTTAACCTTTTCGGTCCCTGTGTCCCCATACGGGGACCTCTGTTCTTTTCCTTATAAAAACTAAAATGTCCGACTTTTTTACATTTTCACATCACTTCTTAATAGCCGGATGTTTTTTGGGTTCAAAGCAAACGAATAAATGGTAGCATCTAAGCTGATTCCCACATAAAATAAATGTCATTTTCATTCAAATTTGCAAAATGCCTAAAAATGCCCAAAAGACAGTAATACCAAGAAAGTGAGAAATATTCATAGGCATTTAACTTAAATCTTTTTCAATAAAAAAATCTTCAGAATTTGTAGATTATTTACTTGTTTAAAGCTCTTAAATCTGTGATTGTGTTAATTTAGGTTAATGGTTATTAAATTGATGTTTTTAAGGGGATTTGTAGTTTTAGATCCATAGTTTTAAACCTAAATTACTAAGCGTTTAAAGGATCCATTTCAGAAAAGATATTTTTTTCTGTCATTTACGATGTCATTCTGTGGAAAAAACCAATGATTAAGCATTTGTATTACTATTTTAGCTTCGGAACTGAAGAGGTTAATTACATGTTACTGATTAAGTATAGGAATAAAGTTTAATTTTCCAATAAGGGGCTCTGCATATATAACGTTATCACTTTAGGGGGAGGGGGGGGGCGTCTGGCACATGATATCGTTAGATATTTCTAAGGGGAGGGGGGATTTGCCTTTTGCTATCGTTATCCTTTTTGAACCAACCAAAATTTTCTCTTTTTATTTGTAACTTGTTCTTTAGATCAAAATAGTCTGCCATCTTTATTTAATATGTTATCTGTTTTTATGAAAATGCAAAGTTATTATTAAATTCGTTAAATGATTACAAAATTATTTAATTCTAAAATATGGAATACCTCAACGTTTGGCATTCCTATTCTTCTGTCATATGTGTGCGCATATATAATCCGCTCTTCAAGAAACCTAGATACTTGTATTTACCAGTAAAGAGAAAGGAAAGAATGTTGTCTGCCTGTTTTGTTGATTAAAAAGTTCTGCATGCCCCTCCTCCTCGCCATGTGGGGCAAATGCAAGAAGGCATTATATATTACTGTCGAATGCATTATGTAACAAAAATATATTATTAAAATACTATTAAATAGTAACTATTTCGTTTACATTTCCTTTGATATAAAATTATTTCATATATAATAGTGATATTTTATTGACTTATCTTCATTTGAATCAATAAAGTATGCAAATAATAAATGTATAACCATATCGGTACATCACTGCAAACAAAAGAAAAAATTGTAAATAGACATTGATAACGATATTATTAGGGAAGGGTGGGGGTGGGGGGGGGGGGGTCCAAAATTACCAAAAAGTTGATAACGTTATATACGTATAACCTCTAATTTGAAAAGTTGAAATTAAACTTTAGGCAAAATAAATATTTGTTTTAAAAGTTAGGACAGCCAATATAAGATTATAATTATTTTTGTGATTTTTTTTTTTTAATTCAATACATAAGTTCTTTTACACATATTCATTTGCCGGGTTTCGACTCGTTTATTATTATTATTTTACATCACTCAAATTGAGTTAAAACTTAATTATTAACTGCAATTAAAATTTTAAAGAAAAATACATTTAAATTGCATTAAAAAAAGTAGATTATCAATTGCAGCTTAAAGAAATTAATCTCTTTTGCGACTGCTTCATAATATAAAAATAATTTTTGCTATTCTCATATCCTTAACATAAATTATTTCGTTCATGTCAGAAAAGTATTAAAGAATTCAGATTGCGTGTTTCCCTGACCGCTCTCTTCAAAATTCAATAGAAACAGATTAATTATTATGGAAGTTTATTTAACAGTTTGAATAATGTAACAGATTTGTCGATGAATATTTTAAGGAAATAAGATTCTATAGTAAAAATTTACCGCGGATTTAAAACCTTACGAATTCATTTTACTTTTCCACTACTTATTAATTTTCTAAAATTCCGCTGTTATTGTAAATTAATTTTATTCCACGTATAGCTCAATTTAAGATTATTTTCATTTCAAGAGGCTTTTTTTTTAAAAAAATAGTTAAACGACAAAAAAAAAAAAAAAAAAAAAAAAAAACGAATTTAAGAACTAGCGTAAATGACTGTTCTAGCACGGTGTGTATAAAGAAGCGAAACACCTAACAGTGATTTTGACCGAATACCGAATATTCGTGTAGCAAAATAGTGACTATCAAGCCATATACCGAATATTCGGCCAAATACCGAATATTTGGTTAGCCGAATACTTTTAAATTTCAGAGTTTAAAAAAATTAAAAAGTTAAATTTTAAAACAAGTTTACATAATATTTAACACACATACTTCTTTCTATATTGATAAACAAGATGTTTTTACAAGAAAATCTTACATTAAAAAAAAAGAAAGAAAAGAAATCTATGCTTTGAATTGTTATTTAAGAAGAGGACGGTTTTAAAGCATCTTAAATTGATAAAATTTTAAATTTCACGGATTCTCTTCTTTGAATTAAAACAAATGAATAAAATTTTCTTACATTCTAAAAAAATATATTTTAAAATCGAAGTGAAATTTTGAAGGACTTGGAAGAAAATTTTTGCAGTCATACACTGTATATATAGCCAGGAAAGGACTAAAATCGTCATTATTGGTTAATTTTTCTACGCGATACTTTTCAAATAGCAAATAAAAAATGTAAAAGCATTCTCTTTTATTTAAATATAATTCTATTTCTAATTATTCTAAATAACTTTATTAACTGACAGTTAAAAATAATAAATACTTTAAGGTTTCTTAAAAAGGCCTTTTAAGTATTCGGTCTGGCCAAATATTCGGTATACAGAATTGTTTGATATTCGGCCAAGCCGAATATTCGACATACCGAAGTTTGATATTCGTCCTAATCGAATATTCGACATTCGGCCTAACCGAATATTTGGTACTATAGCAGAATACCGAATATTCGGTGCATCCCTAGTATAAATCACGGTTTTCACTTAAAACTTGTAATATCTGATAAAAATATTAATATACTGTTAATTGACAATAAAGAAAACTGACCTGAAAAGTTAAGTTCATGGGCTAATTAAATGCATGTACAGTCTTAGGGGAAAAAAGTAAATATCCCTAGTAACTCCTCAACGAATTATCGTAGAAGAAAGTTACTAGTACCGAACGATTGGAAATAAAGTCTTACTTTTAAATGATGCATATAAAATTTGCTTAGGGGGCCATCTACATATTAAAACGAACACAAACTTCTTTTTTTTTTTCCCCAATAGCAATACCCAATTTACCATGAAAATTACCATGAAAGAAATCTCTCTTAATTAAAAAAAAATAATAATCTAATAAAAATTAAAAATTACAACAGAGAAAAAATTTTAATTTAAAAATCATTTTTACATAGCTACACCATATTTTATAACACAAAAGGTAATGATATACCCAAATAAATATCGTTGACTCATCGCATTTAATCGGATTAAATATTCAGGAATAAATAGCCGCAGCATAATGCATCGCTTTTAAGTCTCTAGAATAAAAAAGAAACCCGCATTTCCTTCTGACATATTACATTAAAAAAAAAACACTTTTATAAACCCAAAAATTTCAGGATAAATCTTACTCTAAACGTCTAGATATATAATATATATGTAATTGGAAAATAGTCTAATATAGAAAAATGCCTACTTTTGGAGAAAATCTTACATTTCTATACCATATTTTTAAAACGCAAAAGCTCGTCAATTAGCCCTTTTTTTTAATAAATAAATTTTTAGAAAAATCTGTGACCCCCAAAGAACTTTCAAAATCTCTTAATGCAAAAATAAGAATCTATCTTACACTTGTACACCATATTTTATGTAGCAAAAGCTAATAATATACGCAAATATCGTTAATTAGCGGAAACATTTCATCTGATTAACCATTCAGGATTAAATAGCCGTAACACACAATGCATCGCCCACAAACAATAAAAAAAGGAAAGCCATGTTTCCTTCTGACATTCTTCCTTTCGATTTTTCCATCTTTTCACCGCATCCACACAACGATCCAGAGGAGCGTTGGAGGAGTGCTAAGCTTGTTAGCGTGAAATTGTTGTGGATCATAAGAGGAAAATGACGGCTACTTTAGCGAAAGAACGCGAGTTTCTTTTCTTCTCCGCCGAGACATAATGAAGCGAGAGAGGGATAAATTTCCCTCCTTTTCCTTTCACCTCCCCCGTCTTTCCAAAATATGTTTTCTTTTATTGTTATTTCTGCCTTTAATTTAGCTTTCTTGCGAGCAAGCACACTAATACACAGCGGGGAAAAACAGAGTAATACAGTTTATCTATTAAATTGGAAGTAAAAGAAAATTAAAGATTTTCTGAGGAGTGAATGAGGATTTAATCGAAGTAAAATTTAGTGCAGAATATTACAGTACAAGGAATCCGCTATTTATTTTACGTATTTTTATTTTTGAGGTGCAAACGTGGTAAAGATAGCAATACAAACGTCACACAATGTGTTTATTTTTTTCTTTACGGAAATAGATGAGGAATCAAAATAAAATTTCAAAATAGATACCATGTTGCAGTTTAATTTAGATTAAAAAATAATTTCTCAATATAAATAAATATTGCTTTATAAGAAATCGTTTTCTTCAAATGTTGGCTGTCAACATAAAATATGGTAGTTAGATCAATTAAAAAAGTCCCCCCCCCCCCTTTAAGGAATATTGGGGGTGGGGGCGATGAATTACGCGATCTTATACAATGATGTTTCACTTATGTATTGTTTTCTACAAATGTTTCTTTGCTAGTCATCTTCAAGAAGTGAAAATCGGTTATTATTTTTTTCTTAATCTCTGAAAAGTTAAAACTTTAATAAGATTGCTAACATTTTAGAACTGGAAAGAAAAAAGTAAACGAAATGTGTTGCAGAAAAAATGATTTACTACCAAGGAAGTTGGTGATTTACAATGTACAAAATTTGTTTAAATACATTCGAATTTGTACGAAATCTGCTTAAAACGTTCAAATTTGTACGAAATTTGTTTAAATACATTCAAATTTTTAATGTATAATAATAATAATAAAAATAAATAGTACTTATAAGTGAGGGATCCAACATCCAAATCCTTATTTTCCACTTCTTCATCGACAGACACTGAAAAATCAGCGCTCGGCTGACAGGTTAATATCAGGGGTCGATGCAGATTTTTATTCTTGGGGTCCATTTTGTGAAAAGTAAAAGTTATTTTTGTGAATTTTATTATATTCTTGTGAAACATAACATTTTGTAACGAAAGTTGAAATCCTGTTACTCAAATTCGAACCAAGAATTTATTTAAAAAAAACTTCTTTAAATCCCCTTCCTATGAAGTTTTTGTTTTATAGACGTTTTGTTTTAATGACCTGGTTTTATTTACAAATTACACATTTTAAAACAGTTTTTATGAAAAAGAATGTTACAAAAGGGACCTATTTTATTAAAAGGAATTTTGTAAAGGGGCCTATTTTATTAAAAGGAATTTTGTAAAGGGGCCTATTTTATTAAGTCCATTTTTGTGAAGGGGCCCATTTTATTAAATTTATTTTTGTGAAGGGGCCTACTTTATTAAATAGATTTTGTGAAAGGGCCCTAAATAGGCCTCAAATGTTGCCTGGATCGACCCTTGCATATATATGTAAAAAGCCACTTTAACATCTTATCACTACTTAGCCACTTTTTTTTTCTTTTCAAGCTTATCATCAATTATAACCAATTACTAAAAAATTGCAAGTAATAGACATAATAAGCCAAATATATATTTTTTAAATATTTGAAAATAGAAACAATGAACAAAAAATATACAACACTTTACCGAATGATACAGCGAAGGTAACCAATTTCAAAACATACCTATAAAAGAGAAAAACAAACTAATCTCAATAAACGATAAACAAATTATACACGATGACAAAAATAAATGAATCAGTTCATAAATGTTTAAAAAATAAACTGAATTTATCAAGGAGAAAAGCATAGGGCAAAATTTTTGGAAAGCAAAATTTATGAAGTAAACGATTACAAATGGGGAAAGATAATAGCTTAAAACCAATATACGTAAATTCATTTCTTTTTTTATTGTATTTTTCACATTCAGCAAAATTGTGTCACAATATTTAGAAGGAGTAAAAAATTCAAATATTCCTGCTCATAAAATAATTGCAATAACACCATAGATACTAACGCTTTAAAATCTGAAATACATTTGGGTTTACGAATGACTTTAAATAAGATAAATAATGTTCCTTGATCGAGAATAAGCGCTTTCTAATTTACACAATGCAACCGAGCGCAAGTTGTCTGAAATACAATGTTGCCTAGGAGCAATAACTATTTTACTGCATCTATATAAATTTGTCCGAATGAAATACAACTCTTGATATAAATTATTAAATAGAAACACGTCAAAGTAATATAACTACTTGCTACATAAACGTAACGTTGAAGACTGAGTCACTATCTAACCAGAGAACGAAATTTATAAAAGGCCCCCAAGGCAAAGACACATCATTAATTTCAGCCTTTCATTGTCATTCCCTTGCCGGCTGGATAATAACGCTATACATTTAAAGGTAATTAATCGCAACTTGCCAACATTTGTAAGTAATTTAGATAATTATTATTATTATTAATTTTAAGGTTTAGTACATCCAGCAGGTTTTCAAATAAGCCTTAATCTACCGAAACCTGAAACGAACATTTAAAAAAAAAAAATAGCTAAGACAATTTGGAGAGGGGGTGGAGGAAATTGCGACACCCAAAGTCCAGGCGAAAATCAGACAGACACAGATTGTATAACTAAAAGAATAAATTAATTAGTAGTAACTACTCCCTATTTAGTTTTTAAAAGAACTTGATAAACAGCAAGTGAGAATGAACATTTCAGTAAATGAGAAAATAAATACTAAATAAAAAATAACAATCATTATCACTGCAGACTGTTCATTTCAAAAACGCATACGCATTTCTAAAGGAGAAAATTCATTTTATTACTATTTCAATTACTGTAGACACATTTTAGGTCATTGCATTGATAAGACAGGAGCTATTTTGTTAATATTATTACACTAAATATTTCAAGCTTTAATTACAATTCAATAAAATATTTTAGCATTTCTTTAAACTAGATAAGTTAAAACGCTATTTAGTCAATACTTTGATGCAGTGTTCGAAATCCTTGGTGTCCGCTGGTCCGAGACCACTAAAAATTCAATCGGACCATTAATTTAAAAAAATTAGTGTCCGCAGGATCAGTAACTTTTTTTCCCTCTCTGATATGTAAACTTAAATTTTCCCGTCCCTGAGAAAACGGCAATAAAACACAAACCACAGAATTTTATTTTATTTAAAAAATAAATAAATAAATAAATAATTGCATTAAAACTTACAGTCAGTTGAAATAAATAATCAGAAATAAAATATATAATTAATAATTTTATAGTTTTTGTTTATGTAGGACTGTTTATTTAATTTTTAGCAAATTATAATTTTACATTTTACTATGCCGAAAATTTTGGGTAACTGAAAGGAAGTTTGGTTTATATTCTAGGAGGAGGAGGAGGAGGAGGAGGGGGGGGGCGTCACTCAAAGGGTTAAAGGCACTTAACAGAATTTTATGTAGCAGGCCAGTGACGATGTCTGCGGACCAGTAAACTCTGATGTTTGCTGGTCCTTGGGACCAGTGACTTTTTTTTTTTTTTTATCAATTCTACCGCTGCTTTGATGACTATTATAAAAATTCGAATGTAGGTTAGTTTATAAGTAGATTGATATGGGTCATTCCACGTTACGTGTGGGACATCTTTTCTACATCTTTTTGCTATTTTAACAATGTTATTATATCCTCAAATTAAAACAACAAAGTTAATATGAAAATCTAGAGGGTTTTTCTTTTTTTGTTATTTTTAATGTATGTTTTAAAAACTTAAGTCAATAGATATAGGTATTTATGTATGTGTTGCGCGCAGGACATTTTGTCAGTTTTTCATGGAAACGGACAGATTACTTAGGTCTAGGATCTGAATGTGCAGATTTTTATTATCTGTTATTAGCCCCCGGAATGCTATTTCTTTCTCCCAGCTTATTTTGTCTCCAATAAATAACGTTACCTTGTGTACGCTAGCCGTAAAACAAAAACCGATGTTTCATTGTGCGATTAAATACTCTACAGTATTCTTTTAAAACTTCTAAGCATCGCACATTTGCAATGTTTATACCGTCGTATTGAGGAAAAAAGTACTTTTTAATGCAATTTGTTCGAAAATTGCATCTCCATTTGTTTTTGAAATATTAATTTTTTTGTAGTTTTTAGCGACATTTGTTTCATTTTGGTAACTCAAGTACTCCATTTCTGTAGGAAGTAAAGAAAAAATTGTTGAAAAATAGCAATTATATCTTTTTGTTGCCATTTTCTCATAAAAATTGGAAAAAAAAATTAAATACGTGCTATTTCGAGAAAAATATAAATGAAGGATTTGTGATAAAACATGGAGCTATTATAAACTATATTTAATTTTTAATATCTATATTAATGCAAATGACGTCATTTTACATAAAATAAAAGCGTGTGCTTTAAGTCTTAAAATTGAAATATGTTTTGCATAGAGTCCCGATTATCCGAGTCCCGCTTAACCGAGTTATTTTCTTCTGATGGGGGGGAAAAAAATTATGGTCATTTTTTTCCCCCATTCGGACCAGAAAATCAGAGTTTTACGGTTGCTCTTTCATCTTCACCTAACGCTTCATTATAATGGCTGTATCATAATAATAATAGCCACCAGTCCATCAGAAGAAAATGAAGTAATGGAGATGCCGAGGGCGACACTAAATTCTGAAAAAGCAGAATTCCTGTTCTCTAGTTTTTATTATTTATTTATTATTAAAAAACGGACATCACACTAAGGTCTAGGGTTTAAAATGTGAAGATTTTTAAACCTATTAAAGAGTCATTCCCTGTGTGGAAAAGGGAATGGCTCTTTAAAAATTCGAATGTAGGTTAGTTTATAACTAGATTGATATGGATCATTCCACGTCACGTGTGCAGGGTTCTAAAAAACTCTTTTTTTTTTTTTTTTTTTTTTTTTTTTTTTAAATAAAAAACCCAGCCCGAGCAGGTAGCTGGATGGGTACCCGAGCAGCTACCCACTACAACCCTGCACGTGTGGAACAGCTTGTTCACATATTACTGTCGTTTTAACAATGCTAATGTATCCTGAAATTAAAACAACTATGCTAATATGAAAATATACGGGTTTTTTTTTTTTTTTTAGTGTATATTTTATATTTTAACAACTTATAAGCAGAGCCCGATTAAAGTTGTGTGGGGCACAAGGCGCAGCACTTTTCAGCGGCCCCTCTCGCATCAAACTATATATATATATACCCACCACAACCCTTATGGTTGTAAAAAACCCAGCCCGGGAGGGTAGCTGGATGGGTACCCGAGCAGCTACCCACTACAACCCTGCACGTGTGGAACAGCTTTTTCACATATTACTGTTGTTTTAACAATGCTAATGTATCCTGAAATTAAAACAACTATGCTAATATGAAAATATAGGTTTTTTTTTTTTTTTTTTTTTTTAGTGTATAGTTTATATTTTAACAACTTATAAGCAGAGCCCGATTAAAGTTGTGTGGGGCCCAAGGCGAAGCACTTTTCAGCGGCCCCCCTCGCATCAAACTATATATATATACACCCACTACAACCCTTATGGTTGTAAAAAAACCCAGCCCGGGAGGGTAGCTGGATGGGTACCTGAGCAGCTACTCACTACAACCCTGCACGTGTGGAACAGCTTTTTCACATATTACTGTTGTTTTAACAATGCTAATGTATCCTGAAATTAAAACAACTATGCTAATATGAAAATATAGGTTTTTTTTTTTTTTTTTTTTTTTTTTTTTTTTTTTTTTTTTTTTTTAAGTGTATAGTTTATACTTTAACAACTTATAAGCAGAGCCCGATTAAAGTTGTGTGGGGCCCAAGGCGCAGCACTTTTCAGCGACCCCCCTCGCATCAAACTATATATATATATATATATATAGGGGGTGGGGATTATTATTAGATATTATGATACGGTTGCAAAGTTAACCAAATTATATTTTGGTTTTTGAGAAAATAATGCGGTAACTGCAATTTTAAGAATTCTTTTTCTTAATCATTTCATTCGATTTGGGGGCCCCCAACAGCAGTGGTTCCAAAGCCACGGCCTACTTGGCCTGTGCGGCAATCAGGCCCTGCTTATAAGTTAATAGATATAGGTATATATGTAAGCGCTACGCGCGAGACATTTTCTTCCGTTTCTCCTCCAGTGGCCCATATGTAAACTGGTGAAAAGAAGACGATCTGTTAAAATCGATACAAAGTGAAATTTAATGAAAAATAATATGTTCAAACGGTTAAATTTCATATGTTCAATAAGTAACGGTTTTTCTTTCTTCATTAATTATAAATTTAAAATATTATATATATATATATTTTAATGGATTTTCCTACATCGGAACAGACCAATTATATTTCTTTTCAATAGAATAAATTGGCTGTCACGATATTATTATTACTGCGATAAAAATGTTTCCTCCAACAAAAATATTCCTGAGTCAATTTATCTTTATTTTTGCTCGTCTAGTACGGATTTTTCTATTAGTTTATTTCTCATATTTGAAAAAAAAAATTCACACTTTTTTTTCTTCTTCTTTTTAATCTCTATCGCCTGTTTTTTGTGTACTATTAGAACTCTAGTTTTTCTTGATTCATTATCTTTACGTGACCTAAACAGTTTTTTTTTTTTTTTTTAATTTCTTATGTCTACAATAACTCTCTATCACAGTTGAATATCTACTACTTTTTTCTCTTTATTTTTATGTTTTCATTTATGCGCTTTCCAGTTAAACCATCTGTTGCATAAAATGTTATGACACGCTAAAATATATGAATTATATGGTCGATGTCCTAATTAAACATTAATTCCTATGCTGTCATCCTAAACCACCTGGCTGTGTTATTCGTAAGGGAAATACCGAAAGCAGTACGCTGGAAATCTTTCCGCATTCTACAGCTGTAGACCACTAGAAATTACATATAAAAAAAGGGGGGGGGGGTTGTACTTTGTGCCAATATATTAAGAAATAAAAACAACGTTAGAAAAAAGCACAGATGGGAGTGCGTATAAAACACAAACAGGTGTTTCGAAGCCTCTAAGGCTTCATCATCAGTGCTTAAAAATTAAAATGAAGATAAAATTAAATGAAAAGTCGTCGATTAAAAAGGGGGGATGCAGAAAGCCAGAGAGGCGTACCTCACAGCTCGACTGTCAACGGCGAAATGCGACTCACAGTAGAGAAAACAACCGCGGAGTCGATCCCCTCGTCGAGAGATCAACTTTCTCGTGCCGTTGACAGTCGAGCTGTGAGGTACGGCTCTCTGCATCCCCGTTTTAACCTACATTTCATTTCATTTTTATCTTCATTTTAATTTTTAAGCACTGGTGATGAAGCCTTAAAGTCTTCGAAACACCTGTTTGCGATTTATAAACACTGCCATTTGTGCTTTTTTTTCTAACGTTGTTTTTATTAACTAGAAATTACGTTTCTAAGAAAAAACAGAACATGACATGTCATACATTTCGCGCTCACAGGGACATTTGTACCCCATTTGACTCATTGTTTGGTGTTCGCGATGTCTTTATAAATTAATTTCTATAAATGCATATATTTTGTACTCATCGAAAAGTACACTAAGTATACGTTTTGATATAGAGAAAGAAAGAAAAGAAAAAAGAATTCGCAACATGCACGGTTTTTTCTTAAAAATGAAGTATGTTTTGAACTAAACATAGTTTTTCTAAATTCCTTAATTTTTATATCCTTGTTAACAGTATTAAAAGATTTTTTTGTTCGTTCTTGAAGATTTCATACATATATACATCTATATACGGTGACTCATGTATTTATATTCAAAGTAAACCCAACACAGACATAAATGGGGGTAAAGAGGGATGCTCCACCTTTGGAGATGATAAAAATATTAAAATGCAATCGTAATAGAAAAAAGGTTTATGAAAGACACTTGCAAAACCCATTCATTCCTGCCTCTTGTAATCAGTGACCCGGAGCCGAACAATTTTTGATATTCCGGCTCCAGCTCGGCTCCGACTTTGCGCTTTTGAGTTGCAGATTTTAATTTACACATTTATTTTTTTGCTCACAAACTTTTTCTTCCTTTACTTTCATTTAAGATCTGACAAAATGCATTTTTCTTCTCATTAAACTTGAAATGCTTGTTCAGAAATTCTGACATCTTTTAGCTTTTGCTTTTAAAATAGAGAATTTTAAACACAAAAATCTTAAATTTCTTCTACACTTTTCAAACAACAAAAATTGTACAACTACACATGTAGACAACAGGCAGCCATATTTGTTTTCAAATAGTGTTGTCACTTAGCTGAAGTAGAAAAAAGAAGTAAAGTAGTGTTACCACGTTTTGAGAAGTTTTCCCATCTCTAATTTAAAAAAAAAAAAAAAAAATCCTAAAAAATGATATAATTAAAATACTGAATAATGATGTAATTAAAATATTTTAAGCCTGGAAATTTAACAGACTGAAAAAAAAAAAAAAGATTTAAAAGAATCTCCCAATTCTAAAAAAAAGTAACTACCGCTGTCACCGCCGCCGCCGGTTTTGAATTTTTTGTGACCGGAGGTCTTTCTTCGTTAATATTAAGAAAAATAATGCATACAAAAATATGAAAATCGGTAGTATTATACAGAAATGTTTGATAAACACGCTGATGCAGACAGTTTTCAAATCGAAGAATTATTTTAAGAGATATTTAATACTAAATTTGGACAAAATCGTTCCGCTAAAAAAGTTTTATAGTAGCAAAAACTATACATCGGAATTTAATAATTTTTAGTTCATTTTATACGTTATAATTTCCCGGTGTGCAGAATTGATTTATTTCTTTAATTTGACTCATTTTTCGAGGTTTTATATCTATTTTAAATTCAAATTTTCAGCATTTCGAGACATATTTTTACTTATTTTAGAAAATTGTACTAATTCAACCTGTTGCCAGCTGTATAAACAACGGAAACAATAATGTTTGCTTCAAATTAACACGTGACTATTATAAATAGTAAAGATACTTTCAAATTAAAATTAAATAATTGCGTATAAAAAGCAGGAACTTATTGAAAATTACGTCATAAAAAGTATACACGTGAATTTTAAAAGAGAAAGAATAGCTTGGTCAAAATTACGTCAGATTAAAAACGATTAATTTAAAATGTCTCATTTAAAAGAACTTTCTTTTCGCTTTGTTAAAAAATACCAGGAGACAAAGACTGTTTACTTAATTCCTTTTATATTAGCTTATTTTGAAATGTTGTTACATGTGTCTACGTCATCAAGTTATTTTGATTTCGACGTTTTATTTGTATTTTCATTAATGTTGTACTAATTTATTTGTTCTTACGTTATTTAAAATAAAAATTATGTCAATTTGTATAATTTGGCGAAATTGGTCGACTGGATAATCAAGTAGTACCGCAGCGGATTTGGCGTTAAAATTCCCCAATCAAAGAGAAATGAATAGAAATCCGTTTATAGGGAGATCGCCACTGTTTTTTAAATTATAATTCAATCTTCGGAAATCTTTTTAAAGCCGATCAAATTAGCGTGCATTTAGAGTCTGCGGTGTCTGGACGGGGGTTGGCGAGCGTAGCTCGTAGGGGGCCGAGCCCCCTAGTATTAAAAATTAAAGGAGCCCTGGAGCAGGGGAAAATTTAGAGCTCCAGCTCCAGGGAAAACATAGCTCCGGAGCGCTCCGGCTCCGGGCTCCAGCTCTCTGCTTGTAATGATACGAAAATCTGTTTATATGACAAATTTGTAATTACGTTTATGCGCCCCCCCCCCTCCCCAAAAAGTGCAGCATTAATTCTTAAAATGGAATTTCGTTCTCGTTTACTTTATCCGTATGCAGTTCTAATCTTTATTTTATCCGCAGAAAGTCTCGTGGGGAGATGGTCTCTAGGAAATAGAGGAAAATAATTTATTGAAGGATTATTCAATATACATTTCTATTAAAGACCCCTAAGAGTTAGCTTATTTAAAATGAATGTCTTTCACAAATACCCGAATCGTAAAGATAATCCTATAAGTAGTTAACATTAATGAATAATATTAAAAGAATTTCGACAGATATAGAAGCTGCCAAAATTCCGGGTTTTTTTCCCGAGCCAAATTAGATATATTTCAATCGGAAATTTTACTTATTGAAAGAAAGCATACAACTACTACATAGAATGGAGGTAACAGTTCATTTAAAGAAAAATTCTGGTTCAAAGAATGTATATCTGATTTAAAATATAGAAGGTGTTAGCCATGGAACTTCAGTATTAATGTTCTGAAGACAATTTTCAAATATACGATTTTTCGGTTATAACAGGCGCTGTTTAGTACAGGCGATCTCTTGAATAATGTTAAACAGTACTTCGGTACTTCATTGTGAATTCTACATTTTTAATCGATATTAATTTAAACAAGTCGGAAATTGTACGCCAAACGTGGCGAATGAGGTGCCTTCGTACTATAACTATAGTTTTATAAATACTCAGATATTGATGGAATAGCTGTTGCACTCTTATGCAATAATGCATAAATACAAAATTTATTATGATTATACATATATATTAAATTCAGTAATATGGAAATAAGATGACTCCAACTTAAATAAGACGTCATCACGATGACAACCAAGAATCATTACCTATCATGGGATAGCATTGAATTAACTACGTATTTAATAGAATGAAGAAAAACTTTATTAATGTCTTTTTAAGTTTTGATTCGATTTTCATAAAAATCGAAATGACTCGGCAAAATTCTGCTAGATTACATATATTAAATTTCAAATCATTAAGTTGGGTAGTTTTTGCGCTGTTATATGCGGACAGACCAGACGACGACTATATAGGTGCAACGTATTTATATAATAAGGAACGCACCTAAAAACAAACAAGGAAAAAATTGCTAAATTCTTTTTATTATTATTTATACAAAGATAAAGGGTCTTTCAAAGAATACTGCCAAAATCGGCGTTTAACCGTGACCTTCTACAATATTGTCGAAGGTCACGGTTTAACCCCTTAACCTACAACAACGTGCGAGACTGTCGAAGGTCACGATGAGACTCGTGGTCTTGTATTCGGACCAAAACTGATATCACGGGTCAGAAAAATCTCTATTAAATTTTAGTGGTAGCTATGGATTTGCCGAACAGTGGAATGGCTCGAAGGCTGCGCGATCCTGTTTACGTTTTGGCTCAGGCTGTTGAGACGTAAATCGTAGGTTAAGGCTGCGTACGCACCATCCTTCTAACTATTATCAGTGTCGGCATCGATTGTTGTGGCCACGCGGTGTTTGGATTTTTAATGACTTTAGTAGGAAAGGGACTGATGTCCAGCAAAAGAGGAATCTTTCCTTCAAGAAGAGTCGAGCTCTTTATCTCCTGGCCCACTGTTCATTCCCCTCATTCTTTTGTGAATAAACCGCAGATGGGTTCAGAAGAAAAGATTTCCACGAAAACAGGAGAAGTCTAGCAAAACACACGTCTGTGTGCAGCTTTAAGCTGCGTACGCACCATCCTTCTAACTGTTTTCAGTGTCGGCTTCGTTTTTTGTGGCCACGCGGTGTCTTTGTTTTTTAACGACTATAGCAGGAAAGGGGCTGATGTCCGGCAAAAGAGGAACCTTCCCTTCAAGTAGAGTCCAGCTCCTTATCTCCTGACCCATTGTTGATTCCCCTCATTCTTTTGTTAATAAACTGCATATGGGTTCAGAAGAAAAGATTTTCCAAGAAAACTAGAGAAGTAGGCAAAATACACGTGCGTACGCAGCCTTAGGGTCTAATTTTCGGGAAGCAACAGTTTGAGTAAGATCCTCATAAAATAGCAATAGATTATAATTCAGGTAGCCATTTATTTTTCGGAAACTGAAAAACGCTATTCGAGTCCAAATCACTTCAATACCCATGCCTGCAAATTTGTATGCTTTTCTGTATAAAAATGAGTCCGTGAATGTGTCAGAAAGATTCGCGCTGTTAATCAAGAAAATTATTTTTTTAGAAGAACTTAAATTACTCCTTTTTAACAGTAAAGGATTTAAAACTCACGCCGAGTCAAACCTGACATTTAGTATTGGGCAATAGAAAGATTATTTAAGGTGATAAAATGCGCTATTCTTGTATGCTTAAGTATGCTCGACTAATGTGCCATTTTGTAATTAATTACAGCTTCAATTTAGACTCTCTAAATATGAATGATTGCAGGCATAAAGCCCAAAATCCTAATTAAGCTCTCCTTTCCAAATCACGTACTTGACATTAAGCTGTACAGGAGCTTCATATCAAATTACGTCGAACACAATTTTAATTCAATGAGCATCAATTAGATATCTTTTGCAATTAAGTTAGCAAATTGCGAGACACTAACCAGAAATGCATTATAAAAGAAACATATATGAAAACGAGCACGTTTTCTAACGATTATTATCTGAAAATATTAAAATTAAATTACAAAAAGGCGTTACATTTGTCTAAAAACATAGTATAATTGAAACTGGATAATACAGAACCAAAACACGAAGAGGGAGAATGTTATTGTCCAATCATTCCGTTATTGAAAAAAAGATGCCTTCCTTCCACAAGGACTTACAGATTGTAAAAAGAATAAATAAATTAATAAAAAAATAATTAATAATAAAGAATAGAAAGGATAATAAAATTTAAAAACAAAAAGTGAAACATCGGAAAAAAAAAACGACCGCAGACGACAACCGAAAATAAATAATTGAAGGACATCTTAAATTGAATAAAACTGCTATTTAAAAAGGTGTGTGTGTGGGGGGGGAGGGGGGGAGAGAAAATACATGTAATAACAATTAATACATCGAAACAATGTAATACATCGAAATAACAATTAGTTAAAGTGACACTCTAGTTACTTGATAAGAAATGACCAGATATTTCGGCGTATAACATGCACTTTTAATGCAAGAAAATTGATCAAAAATAACAGGTGCACCACTATACGCCGGTAATAAAAATGAAAGATTAAAATTTAAAGAGTGGAAGGGGGGGGGGGGAGCATGATCATAAGAAGTAATATTTTTTATTTGATAAACATGCTATTTTATTTACAAAAACTAATTTTCGCTATCAGATTACACGAATAATAATTTTGAGGATAGATTTTTTTTAAAAAAGGTTACAAGGGCTATAAAAAATGATTTATTAACAATAGTCAGAAAATACGAAATGTACTCGTATCGTATGTATCATATACTTGCCGATACCTTTTCCACATAATCACTAAATCTATTTAAGCATTTATGTGAATGCAGGAGCAGCTTGTTTAACCCAGCTTCGTAGAAATCATGTCCCTGTCCATTGAGCCAGTTCTCGGCAACTGTTTTTACATCGCTGTTTGAAGAAAGCCCTATTCCAAATAAGTGTTTCCTTCAATTTCGGAATCAGGGTGCCAAAACCTTACTTTTTTTGTGTGTGTGCGCGTGGGGTCTCTAAACTTCCCACTTGAACTTTTGCAGCCATTCTTTGAGTTTGGTGATTAGTAAGGGGCTGGTAATGTCATGCAGGAAGATGACACCATCACTTAACATGCCAGGGCGTTTGTGTTGGATGGCGTCACGTAACCTTGTCAAAGTTTTCAAGGGAGACCACTTTTCTAAACGTATTGCCATTTCAATCGCGTCCCCGAACTTACACTACATACCCGCACAACCGCTGGAAGATAACTAGCACTATGTGTCTCCACTCTGGGAAAAAATATTAACTCCACAATAATTACTTTTCAAAGGCTGCTGCATGTAACCTTTTTTTTTTTTTATCCATCCTCGTACTTATTTCACTTTAAAATAATGATATTTGTTTTATTTTCTCTTTTTCTTTAACCCTTAACTGGAAACGTACATCTGTGAGATGTTTGCGTCTACATATCTGCCCGTAATATTTACTGTCTGCGACTTACAAACATATTTTTATGCTGTTATATTAAAAAATTGGTCCTGTTAATGCATTACTATTAGAAATTAAATGTTTAAGTTCACTATTTGGTAAATTATTAAGTGTTCTGTTTGTGCACGGGATTTTCACGCTTCCGGTTAAGGGTTAATGAAAGTTTATTCGTAAAGAGTGTCGTGCGTTTTATACCGCAAATATAACTAAAAAATGGAAAATGAAGTCTGAAAGTTTAGGCGTGCGTTATACTCCAAATTATACAATAAGTAAATCTACAGTCTTTAAATATGTGAACAAGATTTGTTACTGCTGCTCTCTCCTAAATTTGCTCCAAAATAGGTGCTCCTTTTATGAAGGTTTGAAACAGCTTTTTGCTACGTTTATCAGAGTTATTATATTTCTTTGTTGTTTTTTACATGCATCACAGTAAATAAGCCTGGCATAGTGAAATAAAACATTGTTTAATTGTATCTTCCGTCACATATAAGTTAAGAAAATCACTCCTCAAATCCTTTCAAAATAAATTAAGCACCAAATAATTTTTAAAAAACTGTACGACCACCAGCATAAACTTCAACCAGAAAGAAAAAATCATGCGTCAAGTATAGATTATGAAACACTTTTCAACATATTCAGAATAATGTAATAAAACTGCACCGTTTAATAAGTTAAAATACTATGTCTATTTCAACCATATGGAAACACATAAAACATTTGAAAACCCAATTTCAGCAGTTCCTATCTACAATCGGAAAATTATCAGAATTCTTTGAACAGCCCTGTATAGGATATATAGATTTGTATCTATTAACTACATGCATGCCAAAAAATTTAGTTCACTTTCGAAATACACTTACCTCAGTTGAAAATTCCCCTCCAGCAACTTCCTCTAATGAGGAGAATGGTACGTGAATATTTTTGTGCAGCCCTGTATATGAGTTTGTAGAATTTATATGTAATGAATAACATGCAAAAAATTAGTTTAATGTAAAAGCGCATACCGGATTTTAAAACGCACTTCCAGCCCTTATTACTCAAAAATAGCACTGTAACAGATTTCTATTGTGTGTCCCTGTAAATGAACGACAAACGCTATGAATGCTTTTTCTATCTTACTCATCTTATAGTGAAATTCAGTGATTTATATCAGTTTCAATACATTTTATTTTAAATAGCGTAAGCTCATTAAAATACTCTGCAAATGGGTTTTCCGCTTATACCATAATATAATGGGATTCTTTAAGGTGCCCCTGTAAATGAATTATTAATCCCACATACTTCGTATACAATACCGAACCTGCCTTGATGTCCCTAAATAACGTTTATAAATTGAATGAAAATACGAGTATATTTACGAGAGTTAGAGCGTGGACAGACGCACAGACAAACCGAATGCATAAACACTTTTCAACTTTGTTGGAAAGTGTTAAAAAGAGGAAAGATTAACTACAGATATCAGTATGAATTTTTGGTGTCATACAGTGAATGAAATACGTTTAACACGAAACTGAGGGGACCGAACATTTTTTTCGTGTTAAAAGAATTTCGCGTTAAAAGATTTTTTTTTTAAAAGGACAAACTTACAAATATTTTCGACGTCATCAAATTTTATTTCGATTTACTGTTAAACTACTAGTAAATTGCAACCATTGGGATAAACAGCAAGTAAACAAAATATTCTTTTGGGTGAAAAAAATCAGATATCTTTTTTTGAAGTGTCTTTTTCAACATTCTGGGATCTAGCTTGTTTGAACCAAATAAGTTAATCTGTCTCTAAATCTTAGTGAACGTTCGTTTTCTCTCAGGCTATCATACTGCGCTCAAACGTTAACGCAATGGGATCCCTGCTTTTTATTATTGTATATAATGCAGAATTGGCAATGCAAAACTCTTTACAGATTTCTGTTTTCGTTCTTTTTCATCAACTGCATTAAACAACTTCATCTTCATTTGAAGCGAAATAGGAGTTTGTTTTCGCACCGATTTCTCAGCCATTGTGCTCATAAAACATAAGCAAATTTACAAAAAACACGAAATTCTCTGATTTTCACCCAAAATTTAGTGGTTTTAACACAAAATTCACCAATATCAACTTAAACTAACTAGCTCGAAAGCGATTTTTTATTCGTGTTAAACGATTTTTGTTTCGTGTTAAAAGAACAAAAATGTATTAAATTGCATCGTATACTGTCCGGACCGCTATATCATTTCGTGTTAACCGATTTTTCGTGTTAAGCGTTTTCGTGTTACATGTATTTCACTATTTTTTTATTGAATGTAAATGCTCAAAAAGTAACTTTTTCCATAGAAAGAACTCCACATACACGCCTACATATAAAGTGTGAAGATGAAACAGAAATCTTCAGCGAATAAAATTTTGCTAGTACGTTTTTTCACAGAAAAAGTGGATAAAATAGAAAAGAAGAAAACTGAAAAAACAGCTTTGATATCTGATTCATTTTTAAAGAAAATTTCAAAGTGACAGGTTAAAACTTTCCATCAATATGTCTAAGGGGATACTATCTATCATGTTATTTATTTTTCGCAGCTTAAAGGAAATATTTTAAATCACATTTAGGGAATCATTTTAGACGTCCCTGAGGGCAGAAAGAAATTCTAATCCTACGTCTCTTGGAGGAAATTTAAAAAACACATCAAGTGACAACTTTAAGAACTCGAGTTTTTCGGGGGAATCTCAGATTACGACATTTCCCGAAAGAGAAATAATAGTTAACATAGAAATTATAAAAGAAACTTAAAAGGTGGTTTATAAGATGTTCTATTAGTAATAAAAAAGTAAAGTCGTAAAAAAATAAAATCATTATAAAATACTGGTAATTAAGGAATGCGGAAAAAAAATTAATGGTGGATTTTATATTAGTTTAAATATTTTAAATATAAAACTAATCAAGAATAGAGTTTGATGTTTTATAAGACAGAATTATATCAGTTATAACTTAAGGATTTTTAAGTTATAATGTTGTTTATTGTCTTCAATAGCAGATAAATGAAAATACCCCACCACAATCATGAGAGAAAAAAAAAAAAAACATTCTTACAGGGATGTTTGTTTCGCCGCGGATAAAGATTATGGAGGGTTTCCCATCCACAATATTACGTTCATTTGTCATATAGAATATAACAAAAAGAATACGATATAAAGTTATATAGAAGTTTACATATAAAGTTATATATATATACAAAATATTTATTATACATTATGGTCTTTATATATTTCATTATTCTTTTTAAATAGAAAGAATTTTATTGTATGTATTGAAAGTTGTATTTAAACATGCATGTAATAAAAAGAATGTAAGGACGGAAGTTAACTTAATAATTAAGTACGACCTGGCGCAGTTACGGTAAACATTTTCAAAATATCGGCATCACCTTAAATATATCGATATCTGGAAAACAATGGTGATCAACCAACAATTGGTGATCAAACAAGATATCGATACATCTGTTTTTCGATATATCGGAATACTTTCATTGTTACTTAATGTTTTAATGCACGAAATGATTTATTTCTGTTTATGTTTAGTAATACTTTATTTAACATGGATTTTAAGCATTTTAATGTTTATGAAGTCTATGAAATTATTTCCATTATTTTAGAGGTATCCATTCAAAAATAGTTATAATCTAATAGAAAGCTATTTTATTGCCTGATTCTTTTGATATCAATAGCTGAATAGTTTCTTATGATAACGTATCAATTTTTTTTATATTGATATTTTTCGATTTAAAATACTTTAACTTCAGTTGATGGATTTTGGTAAAATATCTCAAAACAATATTTTTGGGAGTCCTACTAGTTTTATAAACTTAGAAATACAAAAATAGAAAATAATAGACAAATAAAAGTACCACATAAACACATCCGTGAAAAACAGAACAATTTATCTATTAGGCAAGATCTACGAACAAATAAAAACAAAGCATGCCGAAATATTTTTTCACAGGGGGTGGAGATCTTCATTCTGTCAAAAATCGTGTAAATTAAGATGGGATAGCTTTCTGAGTGTGTGGAAAAGTGTTCCACAGTACCTAAAAAGCTAATAAAAACAGATTTTTCTTCTTTTTTTATAATAAAATTAATTTAGTTAGATTGATTTAGAAATGAACGTGAAAAATGCCTAAAGTGGATTTTCACATGTAAAGAAGAGATAATTGGATATATATTCGAGAATCTAACGTTGATGCCAAAAATCGATATTTTTGAGCCAATATATCGATACTTTGCTGTTAGCGCATAAATTAAATAAAATGCCTTCTTGTCTCATTTTATAAGCAAAACATACTGCATAAATAAAATTAACTTAAGGGGAGGGGGGGGGACTTTATTTATTTAAGGATGTATAAAGAGAGGAGGGGGAAGCAGCAGTAGGAAAGAGAGAGGGAGAGAGAGAGATAAAAATGTTACGGAATTAAAAAAAAAACAACTTTGTGACTATAAATAAAACATTCCGCATTATTCATAACAGGTGTTACTGCCTATCTAAATAGCATCTTATATTTTATTAAAGATACTACATCAAAAGCTTATTCAAACTTTGAAATTAAACTCACAAAAGTAAAAATGCAGAACGAGAAACAAAACCGGAAAGTAAAACTGAATAGTAATAAGCTTCACATTCCACAAAACGAACTTTCTATCGCATTATTTTCCCCCCGCAGATGCAAAAATCAATTCTGTCACACGAAACGGGGATAGAGTTATTTAAAGTTTCCTTCGCTATTTAACATTCAAACACATCAATATTATCATCACATAAATGATCCATTGAAAATACCGGAAATTTTTCAATAAAAATAAGTCATTAAAGTTAGAAAAAAAAACTGATATCGTAACTCGTATTGATTAATGAAGAAGCTGAAAATACGAACGGTTTCTTTAAGTTTGTGTACGTGTAAAGATAATTAACCAGCGACGGTTTTTTTCTTTCATTCTTTTGTTTTTGAAACTTTTTTACTTATTCTATTTTTTTTTCCTTCGAACTTTAATTTTTTTAATGGATAAATGTTCATTCAAACGACCACAGGCTATGAAAGCAATCATTAAATCGATTTCTTTTTAGTAATAGTCGAATAAAAATGACGATAAAAGAGTATTAAATATACATAAAGAA
The DNA here is from genome assembly GCA_963932465.1 of Maratus speciosus. NCBI lineage: Eukaryota > Metazoa > Arthropoda > Arachnida > Araneae > Salticidae > Maratus > Maratus speciosus. The sequence continues at coordinate 93,804,169 of OZ010799.1, forward strand.
ATGCTTCGATGTATGACTGTACTCTGTGACATGTCATGCAGTAGATAAATTTGTTACACAGTCAAGGATTAATTATAGTGTTCGGAAATACTAGTAATAACAACAAAAATAAAGTGAATACCATAGATACATTTTGAATTTTAAACATGACATTTAAATTGCACCATCGCGTACCTTTTTTATGGAAAGAAAAAAGAAATTTTCAGTGAAAATTTCATAACATTTTGTAAAGTTATATAAATCATAAAGTTTTACAAAGTTATATAAATTCGTAAATTTTATAAAGTTATACAGATTCATAAAGTGTCAATATTTATTATTATTAAATAATAAAACAATATTGCATCAAATGAAACATCGATATATTCATTTACCAGTGGTTCCCAAACATTTATGCCTCATGTACCTCTTAAAGAATTACATGTGCTGGCGTATCCCCTGGTTTTTTAACACTTTACAGTATAGTAGTTGATAAGTGCTTATGAATTCGGTTTGCTTGGTGACTTGCCTGTCCATTCTCTCGCGTAAATATACTCGAATTACCATGCATTTGATATTTGTTTTGAGGTTTACTATAGCACGTTCGGTATTAAAAATGAAATCTGAGCATTTATAGTTAGTTTAGAGAAATATTTAAGGTAATTTTGTTACAATATAATTTAATGGGGCGAAATCGTTCGCGGTGTTTTAATGATGTTACGCTATTTCAAACATAGTAAAATTGATATGCATCACCGATGTACACTACACGATGATTACTGTAGAATAGGCTGTGCATAGCACTAATTGATCATTTACAGGAATACACTAAAGAATTCGGTTACAGAACTGCCTATGAGCGATAATTGGTGGGAGTGAGATTTCAGTTGTTTTGTGTTTTTAAATTTAACTATTTTCTTGTATATGTCTTGATGTTTATAAATTTTATAAAGCATATACAGGGCTGCGCAAAAGAATTCGAATACATTTCCAATTTTTAACAGAAATTGCTGAAGGAGAATTTTCAACTGTGTTATAAGTTTCCAAACTGAACTAAATTTTAGAATACTCGAATATAGGGCTACACAAAGGAATTCGGGTACTTTTCGGACTATAAGTTGTAATTGCTGAAATCGGATTTTCAAATGTATTATACGCTTTCAAAATTACATACTTAGACATCCTCTTTTACTTTATTAAATTATGAAGTTATGTTACAGTATTCCGTATCCGTTACAAAAGGTTTTATACACTATGCTTGATGCATGATTTTTCTTAAAAAGGTATGAATAAAAAAATGGAAACAGACAAATCAACAAATGTATGCATGAAAATAAACATAACTTTAATTTTGCATATTGTGCAAGCTTAGCAGGTAGCAGGGTTTTAATGTGACTGATACACTTTAAATAAATAATAATAAAAACATCTTTCACATATTCACTTGCGCCGCAATATACCATTGTTAGTCGAATGGGCTTTTCGCATACTTTCACCCACCTAGCCCCCAGAACCTTCTAAACCGCCAAGGGGTACGAGTAGTCCACTTTGAGAAGCCCTGCTTTATACTATAGTAACGAGAACTTTCTATGGGGAAACGAACCAAAAACATAAAATAACATATAGGAATTTAATAATTTTTTATATTTTTATTGTTTTATAGTTGACTGTTCAAATCTGATTTTACTTATGAAATAGATCAGCGCTTCTTGCTGTAAAAAAGAATAACGTGAATCTATCTTAAAGGATACACGAATTAACTGTCTATATTAATAAAAGAAAGTTTCGCTCTGCCTGTGTGTGTCAGTGTGTCGACGCTGGCTAGCGAAATCTAGCGCACGCAGAAGTCTGAAAATTTGGGTGAAAGTAGTCTAAGGCGGCAGGTCCTGATGCACCTCAGGGTCAGATTTTTAATTTTTTGATAATGCCGAAATATTAATTAAAAACTCATAAAAAACGAGTTTTTTTCTCCAAAAATGGCAAAAGCGCGCACATCTGTACCCATCCCAGAGGTTCATTATGAAACAGATTCGTTTGAATAGAGGTTTTGAATGGTTAGATGCGAGCGCAGCACGTCCGGTGTACGCCGACATCGGGAACCCATCCCTGAGGTTCATTTTGAGAGCATTTATTAAATATGCATCGAGGTTTTAATCATTCGAAGTTCGTTTAGAAAAATCGACTAGCAATTAACGCGCAATATTAATTTAAGGATATTATCATGGGCCCGGACAACGCCGGGCGGGTCCTCATAAGAAAATAAATCAAACATTGTAAAGTAAAAAACTCTCGGGAGAGTATATATTAAAACATACATACTTGTTTTTAAGATTAATAACTTTGAAAAAGGAAAACTAGTTTAACGCTAACAGATATAATAAAGTGATAAAATTTGTGCACTTCAATTCACACACACTTCAATCTACAGAAATTTTTAGTCCGCCAATTTAGCAATCAAACAGCTTCCAGAATATAAGCCGAGAAAACCGGGGCGTCTAATTACTTTACTTGCTTGGATTTCTTTGTAAAGCCCCAGTTTTAATCCGTCAAGTGTTTTATAATACTTTAAAATAAACCGATTTAAAAGAAGTATTGAGGTAGTTTATTAATTAATGAGGTTCTTCTAATTACACCTTCTGCCGTAAGTAACTCACTCTTCAGTGAATCGATTAGTTAAAAATCTATTTGCTTGAGTTTTGCAATTTATAAAGAAATATTTTACACGTCTACAGCAGACTTATTAATTACTGAGTTTAACCATTTGGATGACCCATTAATCACTTTTGTATACGTTACATGTTAAAACTATAACCACAGAAAAATTATTAATATAAATGATGATATAATAAATATTCTTCTTCACTTAAGCCCTTAACTTGTATTTCAGAAAAATTAGGCGAGTGGTGAAGAACATCTTATTACTTTATTAGCTTGGATTTCTTCGTAAAACCGCCATGGGCCTTTTAAAATAAAACGGTTTAAAAAGTACCGGTGTGGTTTCTTAATTAATGAGGTTCTTCTAATAACATCTTCAGTCGTAAATATCGTAGCTTTTGGATGAATCAATAAGTTTACAGTGACTCCAGTTTTGCAATTTATTGAAGAAATATTTTTACATTTCTCAAAGTATTTAATTGCCGTGCATTTATTGACAGATCCATTATTCATTTTAGTATATCGGATAAAATAGAATAAATTATCAGTTACATTCATTTTGTTTTTGCTTAACATGTATCGCTGGACTTCAATTTATTGAAAATTCCGCCAATTTACAATTGAAACTCTAACTCTGAATAATAAACTTAGAAAATCGAAAGAATGGTGGAGGGCACCAAATTACTTTGTTAAGCTTCGGTTTAATCCTCCAAATACTTTATAATACTTTAAAGTTAACCGGTTTAAAAAGTATTGAGGTAGTTTCTTAATTAATGAGGCTCTTCTAATTACACCTTCGGCCGTAAGTAACTTAGTCTTCGATGAATCGATATGTTGAAATCTAGCGCTCCCAGTTTTCCAGTTTATTGTAGAAATATTTTACGCTTTCTCAAAGAATTTAGTTTAAGTGCAGGGCATTTATTGGCATATCCATTAATCATTTTTGCACTTACTTAGGGTAGATGGAATCAGATGTTATTGAACTGATTGTGTTTTTATTAATCTTTGAAAATCACGATCATGCAAAATTAATAATTATAAATTATAATACGGATAGCCTCTCACCTCCTTCTTGTAAGTACTGATACTTTCCTACATTGTTTAAAAATTAATCTTTTAATGAAAAAAATCCTGATTTCGAGATATATTATTTTTCACTCCACTTTCAAAAGGCACCGTAGTGAATATAAGAAGAATGGAGAAGGAATGAAAAATTTAATACAGACAGAAAAACTTCAGTGAGATAGGAGAAAGGGGAGGTAGAGAAAGAAAAATAATATTTACGAAATTTAGCGCTATCATTAAAGCTTACTTTTTTCTTTTTAAGGGCTTCTCCAAGAACAAAACTAACTTACATTTGTTTTCTATAGCGCTTTCATGAACTGATATACAATTTTTACCACAATATACTCTTTATAAACACGTAAATAATATTTTATTACTTAGAAATCTATATCGAAAATGAAATGTGAAATACGGAGCTATTATTAGCTATAGCAATAGTTGGTTGGTTGATTGATTTTTTGAAGGCCGATTATCTGCGCTAGGGATATAGGCCCGAGAGGGAGTGTCCTTCGTGGGGGTCTTTCTAAGGGAACCTAACCCGTATTTACGCATGGAAATCCCATGGCTCGAAGAAAACTACGAAAACTCCGAACGATTGGGCCGACGGGCGCGATTGGGTTCGAACCCAGCACCTCCCGTCTACCAGCTTCGAGAGCAGAACCTCTCAGCCACTGGTGGGGCAGCTATAGCAATAGAGCGCATCACAGCAATAAGCAAGAACAAAACTTTCAACGCGTTTTTTTTTTATTTGTTTGTTTGTTTGTTTTCAGAACAGCAATTTCAAATTAGGTCAGACACTATTGCTCTGCTAATTTTCAATTAATCGATTTCTTTGTGAAGGTTGCTCGTCATAGATTTTCCTAGTAAAATACCAAGGATGTTTTGGCAATATAGATATCTTGATTTTCTGTGTAACTTTAAACTGACGCAGTTTCTTCAAAAATGCATATTTTATTAAGATGGCAACATATTTCCTCAGCTTTTGGATAAAGCATGTAATTATTTTGTTTCATTGTTCTATGTTAAGTTTACAATGAGTTCTCGCGTCTACCGCTTGACCCACTTTTTTCGAAGCATTCTCACCCTTCAACTGTCAAGCCACTTATTTTTAATAAATCAACTAAACAAAATACACTTTTCTACTTTAGTATATATATGGGGCATTCTCACAATCTTTTGACTTTTGGGGGAAAAATCTGGCAAATTAAACTTGCTAAAATAACATTTTAATCTGATAGATGAATGCCTTAATGATTCAAAATAAAGAAAAAACGGTCAGCAGCGAAATTTTTTTTTTATTTAACTGAGGTTTAAGTTAAACTTGCGAGTTTAATTTTCCTTACATTTTACACCTATAACTTTTTATTTTCTTCTAAATTTTTACTTATAATGAATTTGCATAGTACCCACATGACATTCAAATAAGAAATAATAAAAATGTAGCACTTTTAATACAGAATTTTGGTATAACATTGTCTTAAAGGGGTGTTAAAGAAGGGACGGTAAGGTAAAAAAGGGGGATGGTATAGGAAAAAAGGGACGAAATGATTTTTAAAAAAAAATGGGGGACGGTAAGGATGGAACGGTAAGGAAAATTACCACCTATTTTTAGGAAAATCATGTTAAGACTAAGTGATAGCCACAATGTTCATTGATTTTTAGAAACAGTTGTTAACATTAGATTAAATTATTATTATATTTTTTTTTAATTTATCTTGAAAAGTGCAGGAATAAACCTTGGGGATGGTAAGACTACCAATAAAGCCACGATGCTTGAAATTGATATTTAAATGCTGATTTAAATTCTGCAGTAAATTTCCTGTCAAAGAATTTTAGACATTCTTTCTCTAGCATACTTCTGCATGAGAAAAAACTTGAAAAAAATCCTGTGGCTGCATCTGGAGTGATTTTCTGTATAATTTTAGAAGAGGGACGGTAAGGAATCTAAAGCCCAGGGACAGAGTTTAAAAAATAATAACAACCCTAAAAATGTGTGCAGGTTAATTTTTTGCTACATATTTATATAAAACAATAGTTCCAGTTTCGGAAAAAAATTACATCGAATTATTTTTATTGAAACAATTTTATACAGACAGCTCCAAATTTAAAAATCAGCATCAGGGACACGGGTCGGTATGGGAGTTTTCCAGGTATCTGGACCCCCCAACATCGTCCGAAACTTATTTATCTCGTTAATATTGTTATGCAATCATGCAATGGGATGTTCCCGAGTATATGAAATTAAAAACACAGAAAAGTGTATTAAAATAAAAATTATTATTCAGGGACATGAAAGTCAAAAGATTGTGAGAATGCCCCATATATATATATATATATGTGTGTGTGTGTGTGTGTGTGTGTGTGTGTGTGTGTGTAAATAATTTAGTGCAGATCGATCTTTATAAACACTTCGCATTTCTTTTCTTTTTTTAAAATCTAGCAAAAGCTTTGAATTTCTGGGGCAAACCATTAAAGCGTACCATAGTTTGGAGTGATACGATCATCTTAGGCAAACGGAGACTAAATAGATTTGGAATCCCAGTTTAAATAAAGTGAAATACCACTCACTACGAATATATCCATGCCTGATATGGGATTCATACTCAGCACCTCCTAACGAGTAATGATACCCTAACCCTAACCACTAAAGAAGCAGGCAGGAAGTATCATAATCAACGTAATGGGATTTTAGTGATTACTAAAAATATCGTTGTAATGTCATAAAAAACTAATCTCTATAATATTCTATTGTATTTAAGTACTTGCATATGAAGTATGTAGGATTAATAGTTCAATTACAGGAGGACTCAAAGAAATTCCATTACATTATGGTGTGTGGGGAAAAATCGTTTGCAGAGTATTTTAATGACATTACGCTATTTCAAATGCATTGAAACTGATATAAATCACTGAATTTCACTACAACCACGTTAGAACAGGGCATTCATAGCATTTTTTATTCGCTTTCAGGGACACACAAAAGAAATCGGTTACAGTACTGTCTTTGAGTAATAATAATGCTGGAGTGTACGTTTTAAAATTCGGTATGCGCTTTTAAATTTAACTAATTTTTTTGCATGTAACTTCGTTACATATAAATTCTATACCTCATATACTACAGGGCTGCACAAAAGCATTTGCATACCATTCTCCTTATAAGAGGAAATTGCAGAAGGAGAATTTTCAACTGAAGCGTATGTACTTCGTAAGTGAACTAAATTTTGGCATGCGTGTAGTTAATAGATAAAAATCTACATATCCTAATCTACAGCTGAAAATGTTGCTGAAAACCTTCGGATAATTTTCCGATTGTAGATGGGGACAACTGAAACTGGGTTCTTCAAATATGTTGCGTTTCCATAGGGTTGAATTAGACGTACTATTTTAATTTTTTTAAACGGTTGTGTTGGAAAGTGTTTCATAATCTATGCTTGAAGCATGATTTATTTTTCTTTCTTGTTTAATTATTACTTTCATTCGAGCCTTCAAAATAAGTTATATAATCAATATACAACATTTCCTCCATTTTAAGTTTCATAAAACATCAAACTGATTATTTAATATTCCATATTTTTCAATTTTTATTTGCACTAATTTTGCACTTAACGGCTCATACCATGACTTTAATAGAATTAAGGTAAGTAGCAAAAAGAATAACTTAAAGAATTTTTAGAAATCTATTAAAAATTATTAAACAGAATAGTATGTAATGATATCGAAGAAGAAATGTAAAAAATCTTACTTCCCAACATCCAGAACATACGCATGAATCTATTAGAACGCAAACATTTACATATATCTATAATAATAAAGAAAGAAGTTTGTGTGTGAGTGAGTGAGTGTGTCGACGGTGTTCTGAAGAGACCACTGCACATAGAGCTACAAAATTTGGGGAAAAGGTACGTCTATATATGTAGTTTTGCACCTCGAAGCCCGATTTTCGATTTTTTGATTAGATTTTTTTAAATTTAATTTTTTATGCGATTTTTAGCGTTTTTTTTATGTTTCGAGGCGATTTTTCCATATAAGTGATACGAATATGGTTCCTTTCTTTTAACCCAATGTAGTAAATTTTGTTTTCTTTTCAAAAAAGTTTATTCGGAATTCGTGCAGCGATTTTTGAATTTTTAGCGATTTTTTTATGCAATTATTGAACAGCATTTAATGCATTTAATAAGGAGGTTACCGTAGAGGGACACAGTTCTGTCGCCAAACACCCCCAAGTTTGTCGCCAACTTGGCGGTACATCGCCAAAAGTGACGCCAACGTGGCGATATCTCTAATATTTCGCCAAATTCCCATTGACTTTCATTGAAAACAATAAGGATTGCTTGCTTAGAGAAAATCAACAAATTGAGATATTTTAATGCAACAAAAACTAATATTAACTTAAGGGATTATATTAATTGTATTTAAGGTAATCCAAGTAAATTAAATTATGAATAACAGTAACATCAAACAATACTTAGCATGCTTTCCCAAATATAAATTTTAAGAGAGCACGCAGGTCGAAGGAATTAGACTTTAAACTTTTATCCAATTATAGTAAATTTTGACTTTCGTGATTTTTGAACTTTTTGAGACTTTTAATTCGATTTTTTACGTTTCTTCGCTATCTGCTGCAATTTTTTGACATTCCATTTTTGACCTAAAGTACATTCTGCCCTCATTTCAATATAATGTTTATTCGGACTTCGTCTAGCAATTTTCGAATTTCGGGAATTTTGTATCTGTTTTTTAGTGTATTTTAGTGGTTTGCTATCATTTTTCACATTAGTGAAAGGAATCAACGTACAATCTTCGAACACAATATATAATTTTTTTTTTCTCTTTTCGAAATTTGCGCAGCGATTTAAAATTTTCTCGCGATATCTTATTGTGATTTCCAGAACTTTTTCGCAAGTCCTGCTGTTTTTTGACGTACCCGGACAACGCCGGGCAAGTTCGCTAGTACATACATATATATATATATTAATTACCCTCTAACTTAAAAAGTTTTACATTCTAATTTTTATAACCACTATACACTTAAAAAACTAGCTGTTTCTTAAAACATCAAACTGACGCTAATATTCCACATTCAACTTGCATTACTTTTGCAATAAATGGCTCATACACGGAGTTAGCGTAAATGACAGAAGAAAAGAATAATGAGATAACAAGTTTAGTAGAAATCTCATTAACACCAAGGTTTTTCAAATCTCCGTTTAACTCCAATTTAACTTCAACATTTACGCATATAAAAACTATCAAACAATATAACAAGTAGTAACATCCTATTCCAACTCCTAACAAAGAAAAAATGTAAATAAAAATCTTTCCGGAACGCACACATCAATCTTTTGGAGCCCGTCACGCAAAACAACTTCAACTCACGCACATCGCATTTCCCGCCAGAAACACGGAGAGTGCGGAAGAGGTCGAAGAGCGCACTCGTTCTCTACTCTAGTACGAACCTTCCCGTGGTACTAGAGTGGCCCGTTCCGAGCATCGATCTCGCTAGTATCTTGTCTTGCTTTGGCTGTTTTCGGGTTCAGGAATTCCCACGCGACCCGGACGCGCTTTTTGCTAGACTGTGTGTTTTGATGGCTTGGCGAGGAAACAAGAAAATATATCCGGAAGGAACAAGCGTTACAACAGGAGCAATTATCTAAGAAATTGCGAGCGAAGAAGAGGAGAAACGGAAAAATAATTCTTCGAGATTTTTCTTTGCATATTCGTATAATAGATGGTGAAGTAATTGCGTGTCTTAAGTGCTTAAAAGCAGTATATGCAACGTTGTTGTTTTTATAAATGCTGTCTAATAAATTTACTTCAAAATTCGCCAAATCCGTTTACTGAACGAATTCTTTTTCCCATGGATTTTTGTTGATTAATAAGGTAGATTTTGGATTAAAATATTACTTTGAGAAGCAATCTTTTTTTTTTTTTTAAGCAAATAAAATAGAGTAAAATCTCTGAAAACTAAAACCTATTTTTAAGAGAATCCTTCATAAAACTGAAAATGCCATGGTTCAAAATCCCAGCGAAAATAATTCATTCGAATATCACATGCAGAGTTTTTTCACTCCTTATTTTTCCCACTTGAAACAACTATTGACAACACGATAAGCATTACCACACTAAAAAAGAAAAAAAAAGCGACATTTTTACAGTACAAAGTACTGTTCATCTCGCGCTCAATCTCGATCACATTCGAATGTGCTGTAGCTTTCTTTGGTTTCTTGACTATATAAACATGAAAAATACAGTAGTTGCGTAAAATTAACAGCACAATGTGCTGGCAATTCGGACGGCAGCAGTTTGTGCTGGCAAATCTACAATTTTTTTTTTTTTAAACAGTGCATGCCAAAAGAAAACCAAAATATTTGTAGCGCGCATTTTTTTTTTTTTTTTTTTCGCGCTTCCTTGCGATTCATTCTTAACATTATGTCTAGCAACCATAATTAAATTTAACCATATTTATATTTAACAAGTTTTAACAACGTTTGAGCTTTTATAAAAAGAAAAAAGAAGCTCCCCACAGCGCCTGATTATGCCATCTAGAGGTACTAGGACAACTAAAGTTTTGCGGCCTTTCCTATCCCTGAACTTATAAAACCAGATTTTAACTTGGACTTTATGTATAACAATAATTTACTTTTTAATTATTCAAGTTCTGAAGCAACCCCAATCAGAAAATAGTAATAATAATAACTGTTCAGTAAACATTACATTTTGATTTTTTACATATATAATAATTTCATGCCATAAAAGCAACATCGTCTTTATGCTTTGGAAAACGTAACGTCTACTTCAAAATGCTGCTAATTCGCAATTACGTTTACAAATTAACTTCTCTGTAACATATTTTAATTGAATACTAAGGTAGATCTTGAAAAAAAGGGTTAATTTGAGGCACAATCTTTTCGTTTCATTACCAATTAAAATATTATACTTGTCATTTTATTATTAAATTTCAGCAATATTAAATGCACTGTTAAGAAAAGCTTGCCGCGATGCCAGAGAAGCCTATTTCTACCATCAATATCGCTATCTTGCCCCAGTGACGAAATAATTTTTGCATTTACAATACAATAATTTATCTTATTTTTATCTAAAGTAATACATTTGTCATTTGAAACTGAACTTTGAAATTGCTTTATGAAATTTTCTAAAACAGCCAAAAGAAAAAGAAAAAAAAAGTATTAAATTAATAATCAATGATATATGCATATAATAAAACTTTTTTCAAAATATTAATTATTAAATCACAGGAAAACGTACAATATATAAATGAACCAATAATTATAATACAATATAAGTATACAGTAGAAACCCGTTTTTACATGACAGGAGAAATATTACTCAAGCATATTTTATAAGAAAAATTGATTGAAAAATTCTTCATTTAAATAAAGCGAAAATTTCTATACTAAAATACTGGTGAAATTTTGGTCGTGCTGTAATGCGGCTGTTTACACATTACAAGGAAGATGAAGGTGTAAATTGTGGGAAAATGATAATTCCGGGAATGTGAAAGCGGAATTAATTGGGAAAGAAAACCCTTTATTACGTCGTTCAGCCAAGAAATTGCTAAAGTATCACATTTTTTTTTCTTTAAATATAGTAGTTTCTTTATTACAATACAAATATATAACTTTTGCAGTGTGCCCCCGCACAAAAAAATTATTATTTATTATTATTTATTTAAAATACAAATATATAAGAAATACAGGAGAAAGAAAAAGAAGGCTGCGAAGTTTCGTTCTGCTCAAATCTTACGCGCAAGTTATGGCAACTTTTTTTATACAATTAAACTGCCTGTAAAACACGTTTCACTGTGCAGATAGCTTCCCAACTGCAAAACAAAATCCTGCTGATTAGAAAGTGTCCCATTACGCAGCCCTTGTGCTTGGCGCTTATTTTACGCGCTTTCTTGGAAAAGCAAGCTTTCAGGGTTTGAAAAAATTGCGTCAAATTTCAACCAGAAAAAAATAGAAACATTCAACACGTTCGGATTAAGACATGTCCTATTAATCGATAGTTATAAAAAAAAAAAAAAAGAAGGCTGCAAAGTTTCTTTCTGCTGAAATCTTAAGTGCAAGTTTAGTTACGACAGTTTCCTTGATACAATGAAACTGCATGTAAAATCAATTTTATTGAGCAGAGGGTTTCTCAACTGCAAAAAAAAAAAAAAAAAAAAAAGCTGCAGGTTAGAAAAGTGTGGTTTTACGCAGCACTCGTGCTTGGCACGTATTTTACGCACATATTTGCCTATCTATTTATTGAGACTTCATTTATGTTTGTAATAAACTTTGCTCAATGTATTTTCTTTACGCCGATGGTGATTGTTTTATTTCAACAACGGGTTTTACTCTTTAAATTCAAGATATGGGCTACGTTTTCGAAAGAATAATTTGAACATTAAAGAAAAATTAGAAAGTTGTTATGTCTATTTAATCGTGTAATAACACCGCAATTTTTAAACGCCTTAAAAATTCTTCCTTAGCCTACTGTCATATGAATAATAATGCAAAATAACTATATTCGTTGGGTTTCAGGAAATGACATATTTGTTAAAATTCAGCACACCTTAACTTTGTTATTTCAATTAACTACTTTTAATATTATTTAACGTAAAAACTTTTCTCTAAATTTGAAAAAGAAATCGAACCCGGAAGTGTTAAATGAGTTTATTACCCAAACTATCCTGTCAAGAGAAAATTTGTTATTACGTGTTTTTTACTTAACTATTTTAACAACATTCAAAAATCAAATTACCTTTCTTCTTGAATTTAATTGGGATGTACTTTAAAAATCGCGTAAGTTGCTGAATACATACATACATACACAATGGTACTAGAATCCACGTAGGATTTTGACCTTCCTCAATATTACCTCTCTAGACCTTCCGACCGACCTTCTGGCCTTTAATTTATAATTTGATTTCGTGCAAGATCTTTCTCTACCTCTTCTATTCCATCTCTTCCCGAGTTTACGAATACTTCTATTCCCTATTAAATTACAATTATATATCTTCTTTGTGCTTCTCTCATCCCTCATTCTGATTAGATGGCCAAACCATTGCATTCTTCTTATTTTTATAGTATTTATTATATATTTTTCATTATATAACTGTTCTATCTCCATTTGTCCTTATACACTGAATACAAAGGTAAGATAGTACTCAACTAGCTAGATTCACCAAATGCAATTAATATAATAATGATAAAAATGGTTTATAATTAGCCTCCCAATTCTGCCATTATAGAAATTTAAAACTTACTACAAAAAAAAAAAAAAACATAAAAAGTTACTCTGTTGCAGCATGAACTGGAGCTGAATACAGAAACTTAATTTAAAAACTGTAGAACAAAAAGCCTCATATTACAAACAGAAACCAGACTGACTCCTCTCCCCCCCCCCCCCCCCTCACTCTCTCTCACACACACACACTTCGCACACGCGCGCGCACGCACACACACAGAAGATTTTCTATGCAATTTGCGAGTAATGTATAAGTATTTATAACTGTTTTACATTAGTCGCAAATTGCAGGACAAATTGCTAAAAAACTGGATCGAAAAGAAGAAAGGAAGACCACCATTTTGTTCGCTTGAGAAAAAATAAACGCAAGTGTTTATGCTATCTAGGGCATTATTACAATAAAATTTAATTAAAATTAATTAATAATAACCACTAAAAGTTTAGCACATCATAAACCGCAACATTTGCAACAATAAAAAACATTTTTGTCACAAAACATCATACATCTCAAAAACAAAACACAAATTAGATGAACATCAAAATTCAATACCTTACAACACAAGATAAAATAAAAATATTCACGGTTGTAAAAATAATGGAATGCGTATTCAGAGCCACTAAAGTATCCTTACGTTCTAAACCATTTGCATAATACAGAAATTAATTAACCTGTGCTTAATTGAATTAATAATCAAAGAGGATTGAAAAAAGAGACCTGTGACAGCGAAAACGCCGTCAGAAAATATCCAACGTTATCTGCTTATAATTATCAGATAGAATAAAAAATTAAGTCAATGTAAAAAGACCCGTCAATCGATTAAGTCAAATTACCTTTATAATCAGAGCGATGGAAGGACCGACTTTGATTAAATATGCATAAATATGAATATTTAACATTTTTTGTCAAACATTTCGTAAAATATTTAACAAACACGCAGAAAGTGCAATACTTATAGTCACAACATTAAAATTTTATTAACTTATTTAATTAAATGCTGTAGGAAGCACGATCTAAACAAGCAGATATTGTAGATTTAATTATTCTCCGTTATTTGAGCCACTGATTTATTCATAGGATACTGATCTGAGGTATTCAGATATGCTAAATTCAAAGGTAGTTTCATTTCGGAGACACACAAAAGGAAAGACTTCTATTAAGATAAGACGACTGACTTAAAAGATGTCATCAACAAAACAAGTCCGAACGCTGATAAAAAGATAGCATACGTGAAAAAGTTTTAGAAAATTGCCTTCTTTTATTCGTTTCCAAGTAGTCTAAAAATGCATAAATAAAGTAATTTCCGTATATTCCTGTGTATAAGGCGAATTTTTGATACTAGAAAATAGAACAAAATTTACAGGTGCGTGTTATACACCTGTTATAAAATATTAATTTCAAATGCTAAAAAGTGCAAATTAAAACTTTACACTCAGTAAAAATACGTTTATTTTTATACTGTTGACATGTTTCGACTCACCCCGAGTCATTTCCAAAAACAAATAAATAAAGCTATTCTAATTTTGCACGTTCTATGACACGCCATCATTCAGTTTTCCACGTATTCTTTCACATTAAGCACGTTACATTTTTATTTTATATGGATGTTTATTTTATTTTACTTTCATACTCATTAAGTAGCTCGAGCCATATTTTTGGTAAGTGAAATGATGCTGCATCGATACATATTGAGTTTTTGCGCGTTACAATCTCTATGGTTTCTCTTATATGGATGGATAGTATAGAGTAGACTACATGGGGAAATTATTTTACTTTTATAGAAATTTACTTGGATGGTTTCTGCTTGATAAAATCTTGCTAGGACTGTGATTTTTCTATTATATTTAATATCAGCTATATGCTCCTTTTTTCTATACTTAAATTCCCTGCTAGTCATACCAATATAGTAATTCTTTGATCCGTCTGCTCTAATAAATGGTATTTCATATTCAATAAAATAAAAATGTAACGTGCTTAATAAGAAAGAATACGTGGAAAACTGAATGATGGCGTGTCATAGACCGTGCAAATTTAGAATAGCTTTATTTATTTGTTTTTGAAACCAAAAAAAGAAAATCATGCGTCACGCACAGATTATGAAAAACTTTCCAACATTAAATAATTAAATATTGAACATTTGTATGAATCACCAAAAGAACACACAGGACACGTTTCAGGGTGGAAATTTTAATAGCCTGTCATCAGCCAATGTAAACACGTGTCCACAAGAGGACAATGTCACGAATCATCAATTTTATCCCACCATTTGTGACCTTGTGCCCTTACGGACACGTATTTACATTGGCTGATAACAGTCTTAAAATTTTCAGCCCGAAACGCGTCCTGTGTGTACTTTTGTTTTATTGTGATTCGTACAAAGTTTTATTATTTAATTGTGATTTATAACCAGTTTATCGGTGCTGTTTCATCTACTTTCCAAGATATTCAAAATATTGTAACAAAATTTCCTTGTTTAATAAAGTTAAAAATAAAGTAATAAATAAAAAACTGGAAAAGAACAACACACTTAAAAACCGATTTCAGCAATTACTGTCCATAGCCGGAAAAGTTTTGAAATTATTTTGTGAAGCTCTGTATATGATCTATGATCTTTATATATACTGCATAGTGTGCTAAAATTTAATTCAAATACGAAACTCATAAAACAGTTGCAAATTCCTTTTTTACGAATTTTCGTCAATAAACAGAAATTTATTAGATGTATCATTGTACGATTAAATACTCTACAGCAATTTTTTAACCTACTAAGCATCGCACATTTTCAATTTTTATGCCGTCGTGTTGGGGGAAAAAAGTACTTTTTAATGCAATTTGTTTGAAAACTGCATCTTCATTTATTTTTGAGATATTATTATTATTATTATTGTAGTTTTTAGAGCCATTTGCTTAATATCTGCAACACAAGTACTCCATTTCTGTAGAAAGTAAAAGAAAAATAGCAATTATATCTTTTTGTTGCCATTTTCCCATAAAAACTGAAAAAAAAAAGTACTTGAAATAATTGCTATTTTGAAAAAATACAAATAAATGATTTCTGATAAAATTAAGGAGCTCTTAGAACTAAATTTAATTTTAAGTATCTATATTAATATTATAAACAAATGAAGACATATAAATCATGAGATAGCCGATTTTTTTTGTCGTGTTTCTTCAATGATATGTCTTTTTTTGGATTTATGTATTATTCAGCGATAGTGATGTCCTATGCGTACTTTACTGTAGATGTTTAATACTAGATCGCAAATGGGGAATTCTTCAGCGGATGCGAATGACGTCATTTTATATAACATAAAATCGTGTGTTTTAAGTCTTAAAACTAAACTACAGTGGAGTCCCAATTATCCGAGTCCCGCTTAACCTAATTTCCTTTTTCACCGAGTTATTTTCTTCTGATGGACAGATGACTTCCATTATTATGAAACAGCAATTAAAAATGAAGCGTTAGGTGAAGATGAAAGAGCAGCCGTAAAATGTTAGAACTCTGATTTTCTGGTCAGAATGGGAAAAAAAAATGGCCATAATTTTTTTTTTTTCATCTTCACCTAACACTTCATTTATAATGGCTGTTTCATAATAATGGATCCATCAGTCTATCAGAAGAAAATGATCCATTCTAAAGGTATAAGTTCGATTGAAAAAAACTATTTAATACTTTTTTTTTTCATCGGGGGCGACACTGAATTTTGAAAAAGCAGAATTCCTGTTCTCTATTTTTTTTTGTGCAGCCTTGCGAATCTATAGAATTTAAACACACCAAGTAATATACGATAAATCAGTTCAATTTATAAAAGCAACCGACAACTGAAAACCCACTTCCAGCAATTGTTTCTCACAGATAGTAGAAAAACCGAATTATTTTACGTACCCGAGTAAATGAGCGACAAAATGTTAGGCACATCATATTCTTCAGTAAGCTTCAAATAGTGCACCTCAGTGATGTGTATCAATTTTAATCTGTTTGAAACAACAACATTATTAAAACAAGGAGTGCCTTCCCGGCTTACAGAAAATCGGTAAAAACCATATACAGGGTGAGTACAAATGATGGACCCGATTTTAAAGATCAAAATTAGCACTAGACACCGGCCACAGGACCAGTAAATGAGAAAAAGTGACCAGTGAAAAATTGTCTATCAGCGGCTACCTTCTGGTCACTTTTTTAAAAGGATAGATTAAAATTTTCTTGCATTTCATCAAGGACTCTACTTTTTTTGGTTCCAATATATTTATATTAACATATTTATTTCGGCTATTCAGTTTTAGATTAATACTAATAGAAATTTTACTGTTTAGTATTTTTAAATAAAAAAGTGGCCATTAGTTTTTAAAAAAAATGGTCACTTAAAAAACTAGTCCTACCGGCCAGTGGCCGCTAATAACATTTGCCAGTTTTGCCCTATACCTCCAAGATCCTCCAGACTCAACACCTCATGTGATTTCTTTCTGTGGGGTTACGTCAAAGACATTGTTTATGTACTGCCAATGCCGAAATGTGCAGCATTCAAAACCATTGAGAGAGTTATGTTACAAAATGTTTCGAACGAATTGGATTACAGATTGGACATATGCCGTGTAACAAGAGGGTCACACATCGAACATTTGTAACTTAAAAAAACTTGGTACATTTCTCTTTAAATTCATGTATCACTTATTGTAATATATGCAATAGTTTCGAAAATATGATTTTTTAAAATCGGGTCCGTCACTTGTACTCACCCTGTATATAATTTTTTTTAAAATTGAAAACTAATAGATTTTTTTATATTTAATACTAGGAGGGCTCCGCCCCCCTGCTCGCTACGCTCACCAACTCCCCGCGTAATCGCTTCGCGATTCCATTCGGTATCGCGAAGCAATCCCTATTTTCTAGCTTACCCCCAAATTATTGTTTGTGTTTAAAAATAATGTAAATAGTTCAATTAAGCTCTATTCATAAGCTAATATTAGTTTTTGTTGCATTGAAATATCTCAATTTGTTGATTTTCTGCAAGCAAGTAAGCCCTATTGTATTTCAATGGGAGTCTATGGAAATTTGGCGAAATACTCGAAATGGCGCCAAGTTGGCGTCCCTTTTGGCGACTAATTTTGGTCACCAAATTTGGCGATATATTGCCATGTTGGCGACAAAGCCGGGTCCCGCCCTCCTTTGTAACCCCCCCCTCCCCCCACACACACTTATAACGTCAGAAATCTCTGACCAATCAGATTCGCTTCGCGGTATCTAAGCAGATTTTAATTGGTCCATATTTCCAAAACGTTACTTTTTAACACTTTCCAACAAAGTTGAAAAGTATTTATACATTCGGTTTGTACGCGCTCTAACTCCCGTAAATATACTCGGATCGTTCTGAAATATTTGGATGTTAGTGACCTCTACCATAGCAAGAACCCTATTGCAAATGAAGTTTGTAGCATGTTTAGTTTATTTACAGGGGCAGTCAAAAGTTTTCCGTTACATTACGCCCTGTGGGAAAAAATCGTTTAAAATGATTTTTAATGATGTTACATGCTTTCAAACATAATAAAATTAATATGCATTTATCAAGTGCACTAAAATATGCATTCCGTAGAATATGCGCTGCAAAGAATAAATATTATTCATTTACAGGGCCACACAAAAGAATTCCGTTACATAATGATATACCTGTGGAGGAAATTTTTTCCGGCGTATTTTAATTATGTTAAATTATTTCATGTATAATGGAATTGATATACATCGCTGAGGTTTACTATAACTTATTTCATGTATAATACGAAGTGCATAGCATTTACAGGGACACACAAAAGATTTCAGATACTATATTGTATCCGAAGTATTGTACGGTTGCGATGATTGCTGGAAATGCATTTTTAATTATGTTATGCGCTTTTATGTTTCACTATATTTATGCATTGTATATGATGTGTATAAATGCCTGTAATTCATATGCAGGGCTACACAAAAGAATTCGTAATAGTTACTGGGTACGATTGTAAATTGCTTAAAGGTGGTTTTTAAATGAGTTATTGTTAAATGAGTAACTGCATTTTGTTTACTAAGAAATTTTTGTACATAAAATTATAAAACATAGATAAAATTATATACAGGCCCACGCAAAGAATTGGATACATGGCCGTATCTAAATGATAATTTCTGAAAATGTGATTCCAGTAGTTTTAAGAGTGTTTTACTTTGAATTAAACTTTAACTAAATAGTGGCGTGTAATAATGGTACTAGGTTAACTACAGGGTTGTACAAAAGTATACAAGTATGTTTCCATCTATTAGAATATACATTGCTGAAAGAGAAATTTCAACCTGTTATTCGTTTTCTTGCTAAACTAAATTTCTCATTATATAGTATATATATCAACCAACAGATCAAATACAGAGCTGTTCAAAAGTATTGGAATACATATTTGATATGGATGGTAATTGCTGAAATCAATTTTTCAAATGTTTTTTGCGTTCTCTAAAATGTTTACTTAGTTCTTTTATATACATTATTTCCCTAAATAACGAAGTTTTGTTAAAGCGTACAGGAAGTGTTGGAAAGTGTTTCATAATCTATGCTTAACGCATGATTTTTCTTGCTTGTTTTTATATATTAAAGGATATATAATTTTAGATTTCTCACTAAAAATATCAACAATCATTTTTATATGAAAAATAGCAATTGCGTATTCAAATAAAATTTTGAAATCTATTAAAAGGGATACTTTCGTATTGGTCTCGTGCCAGGAGTGAACAGTTGAAGAAATAGCAAAAAAGCTTTTTTATTTATTAGCCTTTTTTATTCTGATAATTTCAGTGGTCTAATATCAGTGGTTCAATTACATGTCTTAAATTTGGTGTTTTATTTGCATTTCATTTTCGAATTGATAAAGTTTTAACTCCGTTATGGAATCTAAGCCGGAAACAAATGCTGAACTATTTTATTTATATTAATTTAAGTGCAAATAGATTTATCTTTTGAGATCTTCTGGCTGCAAGTGACAGAGATAATTTTTTTTTAAATCACACTTGAAAATTCAATGAATTGCGATACAGTTTTCAAACAAATTGCATTTGAAAGTAAATTTTTTCCTCTATTCGTCGGTACACAAATTTAAAATGTGCGGTATTTAGAAATTTAAAAGTTTGCTGTTGCCACCGTCAAAATGACGTCAGCGTTATGCACAGACACGTATGTCCTTTATAATATACATACACAGGTAAACGATTTTTCACCTTATGCTATAATATATTGGAATTCTTTTTAGCGTCCCTGTATACGAACTATAACACTACACACTTCATTTCCAATACCGAACAGTTCATAATAAACCTCAATAAGATATGGGAACGTCCATTGTTACTCATGACCATTAGAGCAAATTTTTATATACAATTCCAATTATTTTATTACAAAATATATTTAAAAAAAAATTGATATAACCAGTTAAATACAATTATGTTCCACTCTCATAAAATATATTTTATTTGTAACAAAAAGCATTCCCCTTGTCTAAAATCAATCAAAATTTTGTTACTCTTGTGACCAGAGTGTCACAAGAGTCATTTAATATATACAGTCGTCCCCGTTTAAACGAATATTGGTGGTTCCAGAAATAATATTCGATTAAGCGGGGTATTTGATTAAACGAGGAATCGTAACTAATATTTAATGCGTAATAAAAAGGCAAAACAACCATCGACGGTATGTTTAATTAACAAAATAATAAATCGTTAATAGAATAACATAAACTAAAATAAATACGAATGCTAATTTAAAGTAAATACTCTATCTATATTATAAAGGACAAACATATCTGTGCGTAACGCATACGTCATACTGCGAACGGCAACACTTTGAAATTTGAAATGAAATTTCGGTTTTGCAATTTTCGCTACTGCAAATTTTTGAACTTCTAAACATCCCACATTTTAAAATTTTACACCGTCTTATACAGAAAAAAATTTACTTTTAAATGCAATTTGTTTGAAAGCTGTATCTCAATTTATTTTTGAGATATTAATTTTTTTATAGTTTTTAATGCCAGTTTTCTAATCGTGGCAACTGAAGTACTTCATTTCTATTAAAAGTGGTTTAGTTATCTTTACTGATTATATTCTTACTGATACCATTTTTTCATTACAATGAAAAATATTTTTTTTTTCATTACAATGAAAAATATTTTTTTTCATTCCGCTGATATTGAGTTTGAGACAATAGGCAAAATATTTCAACGAATGAAAATGACGTTATACTTAAAAGAAAACGATAATTTTATTTGATAAAAAGAGATATTTCCTCTTGAATACGTCTAAAAATTGTAAAATTCTGGAATTTTTACGCGCAGGTACAGCGATTATACTAAGACTTCAAATCACGAGTGGGAATTTTCACATGGAAAGTTGTAATAGTTGACAAACGTGGCTTCAAGCTTGAAAATATATTTATTAATAACCTATTGCGCTTTAAAATGTTTTTAAATGGTTAATATGGATGTGAAACATGGAAAATGCCTTGATTCGGTTTAGATTTAAAGGGGGGGGGGGGAATCTATGATTATGTAAAGATGAAATTATTTTTACTGATTTTTCATTCCGTAATACCAAGCAATAATTGATAACTTAATCAAAATTACTTATCTTGATTATATGTTACTGATTACGCATATGAATAAAGTTTAATTTTACAATAATTTTAACAGTAGAAGTTTATGAAATAAGTATTTAATTACTCTTAGGTTAAAATATGTCTTTGGAGAGTTAAACTAACAAGTGTAAGATGGATTTTTTATTCTAATTATTTAATTGTTGTCGATGTATCATAAATTTGATGCAACAGTTCCTTTGTAAACATTTTCTTTCGTCGAAATTCGACGGGATCCACCTCGTTAATTTAATGTCAGTACATACATTTATATGGTTTACATCCCACTTAATGCAGCTCACTTGAATTTGGTCAAAACTTTGCTACTTCTAATTTATGTTACTTATACTGCCTTTAAAAAATCGTTTGAAGTGGTTTGTTTAAGTGGGATTTTAAAGGAGTAAATATCGAGTTATTTTTCGAATGAGTGCAAAATATCACAACTACCACCTCGAGTCTCGAAGTGACGGCGCATTGCCATTAAAGCCTGATTAACAGCAAAAAGCGATGGGGGAGATCAAGGTGGTGAAATCGTTTTACCTGTCCATTATATACCTGCCGATCGAAATCATTGCAAGAAGAACTGAAAATTTGTTTTCAGCGTAAAGGAACCAAAAATGACAAAAAGTGGAAGGAAATTCCAGCTGAAACGGGCTTTCCGCGCCTATTTTCAAACATAGGTCACACAATTCTTATTCGATTAAGCGGGGACGTTCGTAAAAGGTATTTGGTTTAAGCGGGGAAAAATAACATAGAACCAACAGGAATAAATTCGGTTCCGGAGGATTCTATTCGAATAAGCGGGTTATTCGATTATCCGTGACTCGATTAAGTGGGGAGGACTGTACATAAGTAAAATGCTTTTTCTTTCAAATTAGATATAAGTTTGTGTGTGGAACACAGTGATATTTAGCTGGTTATATCAATTCTTATCTTAATTATATTTTGTAATAAAATAATTGGAATTATATATGAAAATTTGCTCTAATTATCACAAGAGTAACGAATGGACGTTTCCATACATCAAGTACATAGCAATCGGAGTATATTTACACGAGTTAAGAGCTCGGAAAGGGATAAAATGGAATGCCCACTAGCAGATTCCATAAAATGTAACAGTTTTTATATTTTTCAATAATTTTTATTTTGTTTTATACTACATATATTAAAGGGTTTTTTTTTTTTATTTTTTAAACAAAGGGCTGCGTATAATACGGCGAAAGCCTAAAAAAAATGAAACAAGCAAACATAAATTGTAGTCTGAAATTATAGGTGCACATTAAACGCAAAAACATAATAACCCAACCCTGTTTACTAAAAATTTATACTCGGAAGAAGAGGGGAAAAAACTGTTTGCTAGTTCGGGAAATATTTTTAAAAGGTTGGATAGTTATTAAAAAAACTTAACTGCATCGATCAATAAGTAATCAGCCACTAAAAATTTTTAACAACTACTCGTAGTATTTGTATCAATAAAAAAAGATATTATCACGAAAATAATACACATTAAGAAAAAAACCCAAAGTAAACGAAAATTAAAGTTCAATACCTTACGGCACAAATATAATAAAAATTTTCAGAGTTGTAAAAATAATGGAATGCATATTCCAAGCCACTAAAGTATCCCTATGTGCCTTACCCATTTGCATAATAAAGAAATTAATTAACCGGTGCTTAATTGAATTAATAATTAAGGGGGGTGGGAAAAGAAGACTCGTTAGTAACAGCGAAACCGCTGTCAGTTTAACATTATCTGCTTATACTTATCGGATAAAATAAGGATTTAAGCAAATGACTCGTCGATCGATTAAGTCAAATTACCTTTATAATCCGAGCGATGGAAAGGTCGGTTTTGATTTAAATATGCATAAATATAATTTTTTTTTTTTTTTTTGCCGAAACATTTTGTAAGACATTTAACAAACATGTGAGTAAGCAAAATGTGCAATACTTATTTATAGTCACAGCAATAAAATTTTATTAATTAACTTATTTAATTAAATTTTGTAAGAAGTATGATTCAAGCTAGGAGATATAGTGGGTTTAATTATTCTTTACTATTGGAGTCTCTGATTATTCACAGGGTACTGATCTAAGATATTTATAACCGATTTTACCCGAACCCAACCAGACCCACGGATTGGGTCAGAATGGGCGACTTTTAATTGTTTCGTGTTCGGGTTGACCCGCTTTTTCAAAAGTCTAGAATACTTTATTCAGAAAAACAAGACTGCACATTTGAACATAAAAGATGAAATTAGAAATACAATTATAGACTATTTTTTCATAATTGTATTAAAATATAGACTATTTCGGGTTCGAGTAGAATTGTGTAGAATTCGGGTCGGATTTCGAATTAAATAATTTCTTTTTTTCAGTTCAGGCGATTGATTTATCGGATATACAAGAAGAAAAAAAAAATAAAAATAAAATACGATCAAATATGATGCTGGACAAAATTACATTCAGTTAAAGTCTCAATCAAGGAGAAATCTATAGGGGAAACAGCGATAAAGGAAAACATAATAAATAAAAATCAGAGATGCCCCCCACCCCCACTTTTTTTAGGTTAACAGAATGAAAAATAATCATTTTGCAAGACAAAACATTAGAAGAAACTATATAAAGCAGTAGTTTCGCCAAAAATTGCGGACTCCGAAAGCAAATAACTTTACATTCCAGAAAAGACATCATAGTGCAAAGGTCCGAGTTCATTAAATGCAACGAAATGTGATTACTTCGTTAGGTTTATTTATTTTTTTATTTTATTTTTAAGTAATAAAAAATTCTCCTTAATAATCAAACATTTTCAGGATTAAGAAAAGGGCATTTTTATATTTTGATATATGCACTGGTAATAGTTTTCAGCGAAACTTTCAATAAATAATAATTTTACAGGAATAGCATTATTATTAGAACGCAAATTATGCATTAATTTATTTACATTATAATTTAAAATTCATATATTCTACCGGGAATTCGCAGTACCTTAAATGAGCGAAAATAAAATAGATTGTAATTATATTCTCGAAATATTTATTTTTAATTGTTGCAACTTCTTTATGAGCATTTCTATTACTGTTATTTTAGGTATACAGGGGTGATTGCGAGTTCATGAAAAAATACCTGAAATTTTAGCGAGAAAAAGATTTTGCATGGAGAGAGAACATTTAATTTATTGCAGAGAGGTCCAAATTATTTCATTATGAAAAATATTACATTTAATTATGTTTAGAAATCATATGAAATTGATATTTGAGTCTTCTTTTATTAATTTAACTATCAGAAAAACTGGAATTCCGGTACGGAAAATTAAATAAATACCTGAATTCAGGTATATTACCTGAACACAATCACCCTTGTATACTTTTCCAGTATAAGGGCCTTGGCGAGATAGGGATAATGGACCTGGCGAGAGAAAGACATTTTTCATGCATATTTACTGGCAACCTATTCATTGTTTCAAATACACAAACAATTTTTGAAATATACAATTAGCTATTTATGTATTTTTATATACAAACACAAATAAATTGTATATAAAAACAATAATAAATGTATATAAATAAAATGTTTATACATCCAATATATAAAAATGGAAATTTGTCTGTCTGTCTGTAATGCTATACAAAATCCACAGTTTGGAAGCAGAATTGTGAAATGTTATGTAAAGTCGTGGAAAAAAAAAAGTAAACACCCCCTACTAACTTCTCAACAAATTATCGTAGAAGAAAGTTACTGGTACCGAACGATTGGAAATAAAGTCTACTTTTAATTAATGTATATAAAATTTGTTCAAGGGGCCATCTACATATTAAAACGAACCATAACTTTTTTTTTTTTTTTTTTTTTTTTTTTTTTTTAATAGCAGTACACAATTTTGACAGCATAAATGAACTCTACACCTTCCAATTAGCCTATAAACAAATTTTTATGCAATTCGTGCCATAAGTTTCCGAGAAATTAATTATTTTAAAACGAGCGTATTTTAAGGGCTGTATCCAAATTGAAGTTCCGAACTCGATTGTTAACCGAGAGAGCCGCCTTCTTGATCAAGGTACCTTAAGAAGTCAATGAAACCTGTTTGATTACAGGATAGCAGAATAAATTTCAAAAATTTACTTACTTCTACCATAGACGGCCCCTTAAACCATCATTTTGCCGTTTTTTAAGCATAATTTGAAAACTACTTGGAAGAAAAATGTGAAATTTGGGATTTCCATAAAGCAGGACTTAATAAATCTAAATCCATCAAACAAATTGTAGGTTGCAATTCATAATTTTTTCGAATATTAATTTCATAATTCATATCATAAAATTATAAAAAATTGCAAATTCAACGTATTTATGTTTGGGTATATTAGTATTATTGCTACACAAAAAATTAACTCACTAGGAGCATAATTTCAGGAGATATAAATAAAAATATGAAAATGTAATTTAACATTAGAAGTACTAAATTTTGAATGTCTATAATTCAAAAACTTATCATTCGAATGACTTGAAATTTGGTTTCTAGGCATATTTTGAACCGAAGATTTGAAATATCTCGTTAAATTTGGGTACTGCCATTGAAAATAAATGAAGTTTGAATTCGTTTTAATATGTATATGGCCCCCTAAGCAAATTTTATACAACCATTTAAAAGTAGACTTTATTTCCAATCGTCCGGTACCAGTAACTTTCGTCTACGATAATTTGTTGAGGAGTTAGTAGGGGGTGTTTACTTTTTTTTTTCCACGACTGTACGTACATGTGTATCAAACACGGCTGGGGCAACCATAGCAATCCGGAATCGAAATAATTTTACTTTTAATTAATAAAAAAACACCCATTTAACAGCAATTTCCCATCAAATTTAAACATTTTTCGTTATAGCGGCTGCCAACAATTAAAAATTCACAATAAAATCCCCTTTTTTATGTTAAACCCGTAATCGCACGAGTACTTTAATCAATGTGAGATATATAATATATATTACGTACCCCACGCTGCAATACTAAAAAGCTGTAGCGGGTACTTGGCTCATTCTTTTACCTCACATGCAAATAATTAGAGATTATTTAATTGCGCTTAATTATTGCAATTTGTTTTAAAATAAAGACAAACATTTTATCACAAACATCCACACAACTTTTTATTCTATTTATTCCCTTATTTCAAAGATATTGTTTTATCGTGTGCTGCCATAGTAACATAATAAATTAATTTCATTAAAAAAAAAAAAAAATGCGCAGCAGTTGAAAAATATTTTACTAAATCGAATAATTATTTTTAATTTTGGTTTTAAAATTAAATTCACGAACTCCCGTGCGTAGAACGGGTTAAACAGCTAGTATATAAATATATATATATAAACAAGCATAAAAGTTCACCAAGTGTGTTTTCATATCTGTTTATATCATTTGGTAACAAATCTCACTTTCAGAATCCCAAATTTCCCCAAGCTTTTTAAAAAAACGCCGAGGCCCATATACCGGAAAAGTACCTTATTTTATTTCACGATTTAAATAACCACATACACATGCGATTAAACGAACTCTGTTCTGCTATCAAAACAAAAACGAACTTTTACAGGTAAAAGAGATTAAATTAAAGAAAAAAAAGACCAGACTCGTTTCCACTTTCATTCCAAACTCTTAATAAAATTCAAAGCGTCAATAATAAATCTATTCATGAAATACTTAAACACTTAAGAGTTTTCAAAATGGCCTTCAAGTGAATTTCAAATTGAATGTTTCCAACTAAATATCAGCTAAATATCCTTAAAGTTAAACGAAAGGCAACTAACTACTGAACTTTTTAAAAGCGAGTAAAGCGAAGAACACAGTAATGACGAATAGAGAACTTAGAAACAGCTAACGAAATGCAATTACAGCTTAATGGTTCATTACAGTTCTTAACGGTATGAGGGGAAGGGTGAGAGCGGGAGTAATCCGAAAGCTAATTAAGAATGCAAATTACATTTGTAAACGGATAAAACAGTTAAAAATAATTCGGTAGTGAAAAGGAAAAAAACAAACTGAATAACGAGCACGGTAAAAAGAATAATCGATGCCGAGTGAATAATAATAAAATTTCACTTAGAACAATGGATTTCCCTTGCCATTTGTTAAAATTTCACAGATAATTTTTGATGAGATATTAAAGAATAATTAAGTTCTGGAATTGATGATATAGTCATTAGAACTGTAGCCTCTCGTTATTTCATATATGCCAAAAAGGAAAGCAAAACAAAAAGAAAAAAAATAAAGATGAACGAAAAAGGAAACTATATATAACAAAGTAAACTGTAACCCCTTCACCACCCTTAATGATAAGGAGGTAAATGTTTCGTTTTATCTTCAAAACCTTTCTTTATAAGCATGTTATAATTTTCTTAATAACATTTAATAATAGAGAAATATAATATTATTATCGACATATTTTATATTATATATATATATATATATATATATATATATATATATATATATATATAATTAGCATAAAAATTCATTTATAATTTGTATATTTACATTTGTGGATGATAATTTATACTGGTTTATAATGGTTACTTACACACACACACACACACACACACACACCAGACATAAAGGATGAGGGGGCGTCTCTAGATTATATACACAGATAGATAGATAGATATAAGAATGAAAATACTTTGACAGTTTTATGCACTTATTTAGCATTTTATTTAATTTCATGCACTTTTTTATATAAAATTAAATATGTAATCAAATTATTAAAAAACACTACTTATCATTACAAATTTGTATGCTCTTAAATTATCAAATTTCAGAAAATTATAGCATAGTACTTAGTAAAATAAATTAAACTCTTACCAATGTTGCATTAAGTAAGGTTGAATCTTATCTTTGCAAAATCTTCCAAATGTTGTACTAACATTATCATTTAAGAAAGAAATATTTAATTTCTTTTTCTAATTAAAATGAGTTTTGAAAGGACGGTTAAAAAACTACTAGTTTTCTCCAGGGTTAAAACCAATACCAACTTAGTGGTTCGTTATTTTTCCATTATAAGATCTATTAGTCGAAATTCATGGATAGACCAATAACAAATTTCCTTTTATAACTCTATCAATATAAGAAAAAGCATACAAACTGTGCCTTTTTACAGACATCTTTGAACAAAGTAACTAAAAAATGGCGTCAAAACCGGATGTTATCATTTGGAAAATCAAAGTTGATGTAATTTTTATTATGTAGACGACCCCTCATGACAAGATAAATCACATAAAATTTATAGAGAACTCCACACACTAGTGAAAACAATATTTTTCGTTTATATTTGCATTAATTAGACCTGAAGTTATAGCTATCTATAATGTTGTTCTTGGCTTGTGATCGTTTCCGCTTAAAAATAATCAAAATATTTTGGTAAATGTGTTACCACAAGCATCATAGATGGAAATAAGCTGACAGGGACACAATTGGAAAGAAAAATAGATTATGAATAAACGATAATACTTTTTAATAATCCAGGTAAGTCATGCAGCACGAGTACAGGGAAACTATTCCATGGTTAGCGGCTACGGAAGGCAGCGACACCCGGAATAATTACAGTAGAATCCCGCTAATCGGAAATTCCGGTTAATCCGAACAGATTTTATTTTCCAAAATGATACTTCAAAACAAATTAACTGAAAAGATTAATTTACGAAATTTTCGGGATTACACGATGAATGTCGTATAAAACGTGTAGAAGTTAGAAATAAACATAAAATAGCAGTAGTGCATTTTTTGAAATTCTTTAAACAGCTTTAATAGAATTAAAAAAAAAAAAAAATACTCAAAAATGTAAAAATACAACATATGTACACGAATATAAAATGAAAACGTTCTGTAGGCCTACCCGTAGAAGCCATCTTAAAAAAAATCTCAAATATCAGTTTGTTTGCATGTCACTATAAAATTCACTTTTAAAATGCAAAAAAGTATTTAATTCAAATGACAAAAATTTATTTTTACTTTTTACAATATGATTTTGAAAATTATCTACAGGAATGTTTTTACTTTCCTCCTCGTCGACGTGGTGACTGAGCTATTCATAGATTTGCGATTTTGAACCGTTTGTAATGGGTTGGTTGTTACATAATTCCTCATTCTGAAATTTCATTGGATTATTTTAAACATCAGGAGTGATGAAACAAGGTATGCTATTTTTTTCTGAAAGTCGTGCCAGATTATCCAGTATGCCGGACCTTAGGATGCCGGATTAGAGGATGTTTATTGTGTTAGAGCACTTATAACTTGCAATTTTTTCGCACGCATCTTTTTCTTTTCTATTTTTATCGGAATTTCGGATAATCCTAATTTTTTGTAATTTCAGGGCCGAAACTAAAGGGGGGGGAGGACAGAGGAGGCATGTGCCCCGGGCGCCAGAACAAAGGGGCGCCAAATGAAGGATTATACCTTTGGAAAGGATCATTTTCTTCTGATGGACTGGTGGCTTCCGTTATTATGAAACAGCCACAAAAAAAATTATGGCCATTTTTTTTCTCCCCATTCGGACCAGAAAATCAGAGTTCTAACTTTTTACGACTGCTCTTTCATTTTCACCTATCACTTCATTAATAATGGCTGTTGCATAATAACGGAAGCAATCAGTCCATCAGAAGAAAATAACTCTGTGAAAGCGGAAACTCGGTTAGGCGGGACTCGGATAATCGGGACTCTACTGAATATGTCATTTTAAAAATGATCTCTAGAATATTTTTGTTGATGTTCAGAGGGGTTCCCCCTTGGATCCGCCACTGTAGATTACGTAGTTCAGTATTACATATTTTATGATTACATATTTTAAATTTTAAAATAAGTTGTCTATTATAAAATTAGTAAAATTCTCTTTGTAAATATACTTTGTGGAAGAGGGGGGGGGGACATCAAAATCCATGTTTGCCCCGGGTGCAAAAAAGGCTAGTTTCGGCCCTGCGAACAGACACCGGTCCCAATTAGTTCGGATTAGCGGGATTCTACTGTGCATTATGTTACTATTACATTTTGTTAGGAAGGCGGTCAGTGAAAGAATGATTGAAAATCATAGACACAAATTCTTATTTTCATTTTTTGGTGTACTTGTACTGAATTTGGAGAGAAAACAAGAATCATGAAATATCTGTTACAATGTAACATATGGATAATTTTGAACTTCTAGATATCTACCAAATTACATAAAGACATAAAATTGACAATAATTGCATTACACAAGTATTTTGATAAACACCGTGGGAGGCGGAATAAAATATAAATAAAAATTATAACGAAGTCTAAAAGAGGAAGTACATCTGTTATCTTTTTATTGGTGAAAATGCGGTTGATTTCATGTGCAGGCGAAAAAACTCGAATTTCTGTGGGAGAGTTTTCAACGCTAGAAAAAAGGATAAATTATTTTTATCATTTATTTACGTTAAAGTTTAAATAAAATTTAAAATAATTTAATCAATGAATTATAAAAGGGATATTTAATAATAAAATAAAATGAGATGAGATAATTTAAAACTATATGCGATATCACGTCGCACCATCTTTCGAGATACTATACATTCATTCTACAGATTTCCTATCGCTGACCACCTAGCGGATTTAAACTTTCCTCAAAACAATTGCTCCCACAACAATTTCATTCGAAGAGAAAGAGGATATCGTTCGTTTGAAAGGCTTTCCCACTAGTGATTCTAATATATGTTTCAAATGAGCTGGATTAACACTGCCGCATGCAAATTATGTTTTTCCTTTAAGACAGTTAACTGATATCGGACGGTGACTCCAGAAATTAATTGATATTGTGAAGTAATGGAGCATGCAAATACCAGAAATCTATTGTTCACTAAATAGGTTTTGAAAAGATCAGAGGAAAATATGACTGAATATTCCCTAATGTGTGCGATTTAATTACAAAATACGATATATAAAATTAATGGATTTCGCAAATTTTACGAAATAAGATTTACAACAGCATCCCAATACCCACAAAGAAACAGAAAAACAATTTCATTTCACTCCGATGACTAATTCGATGAAGATTATTTTTATTCTGACGATCTTTTTCTGGAATAATGATCTAGAATAGTAGCGGAAGGAATAGTTAAATCTCCATAATGTTTTCATTTGGATTTTATGGAACGTGTGCACAAAATTTGCTCGAAGTTGATTAAACAATTCGGAAGAAATAAGGAACTGATTTGCATGCATTATTTAAAAACTACACACACATACATAAACTAGTTTCTGGCAATAAGCGCGTCCAAAACATTCGTTCTCGCAATTTTGGCAACTATTCATCTACCCAGGTACAGCCCCCCTCCCCCCCCCATTCCCCCAATAAAAGAAATAGAACATTCTACAAACTTTAATCACCAAAATGCCCACGAAAAAACGAAAACTAGCAGGAAACAGGAATTCTGCTTTTTCAGAATTTAGTGTCGCCCTCAATGAGAAAATATATATTATTACGAGGTGGAACCCGTTGAATTTCGACGAAGGAAAATGTTTGCGAAGGAACCGTTTCATTAATTTATAATAAACCAGCAAAATTAGTTACAATAAGACCAAGAAAATTTTCCGCGGTAGACAATATTCCGCCTTAGACAAATTTTATTCAATGTCTATGGATTCGCAGGGACTTTAAAATCTTTCCGAGTTAGACAGATTTCCGTCTTACACGGAGTCCGCCTTACACAGAATTTACTCTAATATTAAACGCCAAAGAAAGCTATTCCTTAACGAAATTTCGAAGTAAAAAAATCGACAAGCTTCTTTGGCTTACGGCAGTTCTCAAATCCAAAAGGGCAACTTTCTGACATAAGTTTAAATTTATTCTTGTTCGGAAATGCATGAAACAAGGAGGTGTTGTTGATCAGAAACTATGTCATCGAGCTGGGTTTTTTTTTCTTTTTTTTTTTGCAAACGCAATAGATCTTTCAGAAAATAATGTCAAAATGGGCGTTTTAAACCGAATTTCCGCGCGAAACAAGAAGAAACACTCAAGAAAGTTTGATAAACGCGTTTATCACGTGATCAAAATCGCTTATAACTCAATAGGTAATTGATCGATCAAAAAATGGAAAACACAGTTCGATTCCCAATCGCTTCCATGGTCAGGCTTTCTAATTTTATATCTTTCGACTAAAAAATGAATTTGTAAATGTGTCAATAGTTTTTCGCTTGTTGAGCAGACTTCGCATGAGATTAAGGGCGCATAGCTAACACCTAAAGATAGCGCACCCCAAGCATATTATTCCGCGGAAAGTCATTTTTAGGTGTGAATTAATGGTAATTAACAGCAATTATAGTCATAAAAACTAAAATTTGACGCATGTATAGACTAAGAGTAAATTTAAATGAAGTGAATTTATGTAGTAGACTTCGCTTACGGGCAGTCGAAAGAATCAGCCCTTGCGTTTTAAATACATAATGTTTCCAAAGCGCTTTATTCGAGTACTATTTTTGGCAACTATTCAGCTATAACCAGGTTACATACATTCAACTGACATGAGTCCCAAAGCTAAATGTCTATCGCTTGTCAGGTATAGGCAGAATTTCCTAAACAACTGCTCCCAGAACAATTTCCATTCGAAGAGAAAGAAGATATCGCTCGGCTGAAAGGTTTCCCCATTTGTGACGCGAACATATGTTTGAAATGAGCTGGATTAATTCTGCCGCGGGTAAATTAGCTTTCTCCCCTTAGACAGTTAACTGATGCTAAACGGTGACTTCCCGACTAATTGATATTATTTAATCGAGTATACAATTGCCGAAATTCTATTCGCTAAACAAATTATGAATAGATGAAAAAGACAATATGGAATATTCTTTAGTATTTACAGTCACAAATATTGTTGCAACCAGGAACTTTATCTGATAGGAATCTTCGATGCTTACTGTTTTTAAATGAATAATTACGTTGATTTACATGCAAAAAAAAGGTAGTTTTTAAAAAATACGTGACGGGCAATGAATGTTCACAAATAACGTTGAACGTTCTTTAATATTTACAATCACAAACAGCTTTGCAGCCAGGAACTCAGTTTACTATTTTTTAAATGAACAATTACGTTGTTTTATATCTTCAAAAAGAAAAAGGTGGTTTTATAAATACGTGACGGGCAATGGATGCTCAATAATAATGTTGAATATTCTTTAATATTTACAATCACAAACAGTGTTGCAGCCAGTAACTTATTCCTTATTGTTTTTTAAAAAGGGGAGAGTAGTACACAGTGAGACAAAAATTATTATTACTTAACGAATGGCGACGATTTTTATTATTTTGAAAAAAAAATTTCTACACCTTTAAGCTACACAAATACGCTACACATTAATGTATAAATGGTTTTAAAAAGTTATTTATAAAAGCACAGAAGCAGCCTACCACAAGTGGTACACAGTGAGACAATGTATATATTTTCATAAATCATACACTTTTACATTCTATCAATAATTTTCTGCAGTTTATGATTTCTAATTAATATTTCTAGATTATCAAAATGTTAAAAATATGAGCCTTGGGTGGAGAATGGCAAACCTTGGTCTACCTTCATGCAAATTTTCACCCTCTTACGTTTAGTAGATTTCCCTAGCCCTCACACACCCACACAGAAAGTAAAAGAGAGAGAGAAAAACCTTATTTTATTAATAAATAACTTTTTTTAACACAAGAATCACATAGTAGGTAACACAATGAGACACGTCTCACTGTGTACCACAACTGTGTGTATCACTGTGTACTTTCGTTACGTTGTAACAAAATGGATGCCACATCTGTTACATCAATTTCATAACTTTAAAAAGTTTATGTCGTTTTGTCGAAATAGTCTATTATTAGATATAGCTAGGTTTGGTTAAGTAAATGTATGTCATATTGAAGGAAATAAACTCTAAAATAGATGTTTACACTGCAAATAGAAGCGTCTTAAATTTAGACACATATGTGACTGAAAAAGAATTTCAGTCACTTAAGTGTCTGAATCTGAAAACTCAGACATAACAGACGTCTAAATTTAAGACACATAAATGTCTTACTATGATCATGCTATAAACGAACCGAGACACATGTGTAAATTATCCAACAACCGTCTGATTTTAAGACGAAATACAGATGCCCGGTATTCGGGAGTATCCGTTATGGAGGTTAATGGACATTGCCGAATAGCAGATACTTCGATTTAGCGAATACTTTTTTGATCCGCAAGGCATACATATTTGTATTATTTTTACCTCACAAAAGCAGGCATCTCCGATTATCGGACAAATTTCGCGGTTCCGAAGTGTCCGCTATTAAGGGTTTTTAAGGTATATGGGTATATACATATATATATTTTTTTTTATCTTGTCCTACTCTAAAAGTTCAAAATATTTATCATACTCGGCGGAATGTCGAAAGAGATTTAAACAATCCCGTGTACGCGAAAATGGGCAAGAAAATTACCCCCCCCCCGTTCCGCCCCCCCCCCAAAAGGAAAATTCATATAATTCAAAAATTAGATTTTGCCCCATAGGCAATTTTACATATGTATCAGATGATAATCACAACAACTATATAACCATGAGTAAATAATAAAATAGTAAATAAATATTCCATTTTAATAGCATTGAGAAAAAAAAAATTACTTCTAATTTCAAAACTTAGACATTTTTGTATTTGTCATTTAAGTACATATAAATAAAATAGTTAAGTCATTTTAAGTAGTAAAAATGTGTAAGATTTTTTTTTCTTTTTAAATGTGTGGTAATTTGTCATTGTTTAGTTAAAAGTAAACACCAGTTTGGTATCTAATTTTATATATCATTCTTCGGAATATGTATATAATTTTCTTTAAACATATTCCGTATTCAATTTAAAATTTTCACCCGCTATTGCTTAAAAATGTATATCATTATTATTATTTTTTATGGAACAACACGATATAAGTCATATTTAATTTATTTTATTTTTTATTCCTGTAAACTTTGTATCCTTTGAATATGAGCTAATAGATTTTATATATTTGATAAGAAAATATTGATCTAAGAATTAATACACGTACTTAATACCTTCTTTAAATATTTTCAGAAGAAAATAGAAATCATGCTTTTAACATAAATGACAAAAAAAAAAAAGTATATATAATCGAAATGTCTTTATTATGAGATAGTTGTACAATTTGTTTTCCATAGCGCTTAAATGCAATTTTATAGCTTTTTTAAAAGGTACAAAGAAAAATACACCGGCTGTCTAAACAAACTAAAAATAAAATCTATTTTTTCAAACTTAGGCATATATATCTGAAGTATCAATATAACTCGTTTTAAACTATAGTGGCTCATAATTTATTAGAAAAAGCTTTTAACAAATTGTTTATAAAAATCAAATACACAATAAATAAATAAAAAGTTAGTAAACAACGTAATTCTTTACTTTGCGCGTGGAAATGCGTGTTTGAGGGGGGGGGGGGGGGAGAATTAACTAAAATATATGTTTTTGAAAAAATGAAAAATAACAGTACTACTTACTTTAAAGGGGGGGGGGGGTGTTACACTACAAAAACCTGCATGCTACTTTTAACCTGATTTGAATATCGATATCTTTTACTACATCTATTTACCGATGCTATATCTTGAAAAACTAAAACTAACAAACAAACAAAAAAATCTTATGAATATATCACGCCGATAAAGAGCTTCTTCACAAAATACAAGAAGTTGCCATTTCTAAAAATAAAATATTTCTTCGCCGCCTTCGTTCCTCCAGAATTAACCAAAGAGACGGGGGAAAGCAAGCTAATCAAACAATCACCCCCTCCTCCTCTTTTTTTATTGATAACAGGCGAAATGAGAAGGAAAGATATTGCAGAGTTATTCTCGCCTTGCCCGAACCCCTCAATTTAAAAAGTTTTTTTTTTCTTTTTGCCTTTCTTTTCCAAGAATCTATCGATTTAAGAAAGTAGAAGAAGCTAGAGAAAAGTAAAAAGTTTAATCGCTGAAAAAGTATAAAGTTTGGCTATGGATGACGAATAATTTATTTTATCAAAAAGATTTTTTTTCCCAATAGAAAAAGAAAAAAAAAAGTATAATATAGAATGATGCACAATCGTCTGCAGAGTACAAATTTCCAAAAATGAAATCTTAAAATAGAACGATTGTCCACAATTTAATTTTCTATTTTAAAAGTATATTAGATTGATTGCTGCGCATATTAACCTTTAAATTAATTCTTTATAGGATATTTAAAAAGAATCCATTTCATAACATATTGCAAGATGGAAGAAAAAAAAAAAAAAAAAAAAAGACTTTTTAAATGCAAATTATGTTATCAAAAGTATTTACGTCATTACGTAATTTCCGTCTGTAAAAAATATTTACGTCATTATACAATTTTCATTCATTGAAAAAAACATACGTCATTAGATGATTTTCGTTTATAAAAAAATATCATTACGTAATTTTAGCTTTCAAAATTTTTTGATTTTCCTATAAATGGAAAACCAAGTACACGAGAAATGAACATATTTAAAATAGTACAGCTTATCACCAGCCGGTGGGGACGGAAAAATTTGGACATTTGTATTTCTGTTTTATTAATAAAATTAAAATAATATTCTAAGAAGTTATATTTAAAACTGATATTCTAAATGTTTAGTTTTGAAAATTGAAATTATAGAAACAGATATCACACTAAAAATGTGTGATGCTTAAACCCTTCACGAAGAGCATCTTTTACAGATTTTTTAATATTTTATCACCGGTTTTTCAAAACAGAAATTTTTGCCTAATTGAATCGAGAAAATACACTGATAGAGGAAAAATACACAATAAAAAAATAACTGGTGGGAATAATCAGGGATTCTGAATACCTTATACGTCACGTATGGCACTCGTCCCGAAGGGGTTAAATTAGCATAAATTATTCTGTTACAAGTAAACAATTTTTAAAGATTTTTGTGATATATAAATAAACATTTATGATCTTCTTACAATTAAATAAGCATTTATAATAATTTTGTTGTATTAAATGTGTGTGTATATTTATAAAATGGAAGTTCTGTTGTCGCTATCCTACAAATTTATTATTTAAAAAATTCATATTAATGACCCACGAGATTTAAAATTCGAATTTAGTGCTCCGTGAGTTCCGGAAGTTTGGCGATCGGCGGTATATAGCATCACATTTCCTAGCTAATGAAGTTATACGAAAGAAAATAACATAACAGGTAACACCATGTGGTGTTTTGTGGAAGGATTGCTCAGCTGATTCATGTAACAATAAAATCGGCAATCGCTTTTTAAAAAAATCAATAATGCTGCTGTAATATATATATATATATATATTAAACATTATTGAGGACAGAAGTATAAACGCAAAAAAAATTGTCAAACATAAAATTAAAAAACTTAACAAAGCTTTACTAGTTTTCCTTCTACAAACTGCCTAATAAATAAGACGGTGATACAATAAATAAATAACTATAAATTGCGTACAGCTATTTCTTAATTTCACAGCAATATTCAGTTTTACTCAGCAATAATATTTAAGACTTTTCATGACCAAATCTGAATTTTTTTTTTTAAATATATATATATATATATATATATAGCTGGCACGGCCATGCGGTTGACATTGTAATAGTAAGAGTAGATTTTCTATTATTTCTCTATTCGTTTATGTTCACATATACATACTTTTCATTGCAATAGCATGTGGTCTTTTTAACTATCCCCCCCCCCCCCCTACACACACACACACTTTGGAAATGATTTTGCATCTCTCTAGTTTGGATTTCAGAATTTACCCACTCAATCTTCAAATATGTTCACATGTTATTTATTGAATAAAAATTACAAATAACGACTTTCAATAAGATAGATACACAAACATATTTCTATAAAAAGAGGAAGGAATCGTTTTGAAGAACAAGATATGGAATCATTTTCTTCAAATAATAAACGTACTCTAGCCTGAATAAAATAAAATAAGCGAAACGCATTTATTCACACAATATAGTTAGCCACATAATTACTAAATATATTACAATTGTTTATAAACTGTAACAGGGGAACACTGCCTGAATAGTAACTAAGCATAATACAGCAGAGAACTCGATATCCTGAAGAGCCGTTTAAGAAGCTGCAATCTTGCACCAATAGAATAGGACAGAGTTATGATATTTACATAGAATAATGCATATACCGTAATAACACCTACTTCATTACCGACTATACATCACAGTAAACCACATAATACCGTATGGATCATCAAGCAA
The DNA here is from genome assembly GCA_963932465.1 of Maratus speciosus. Classification (NCBI taxonomy): domain Eukaryota; kingdom Metazoa; phylum Arthropoda; class Arachnida; order Araneae; family Salticidae; genus Maratus; species Maratus speciosus. Next base: position 93,843,011 of record OZ010799.1, read on the forward strand.
CGCGATACAATTTCAGTCTTTATTGCACTTAATTCCACCGCTTTCAATCAGAAGAAACTAATCTATATACCTTGCTATTTCTCCCAAAGTAAGCTGCATAGTAATGTAAAATTAGAAAGTGTATTTGCGAACACAAGTATTTGTCCAAAAAATATCTGTACGTGTCAAACACATCAGGGGAATTCACAAAATTAAAAGGTTCTTTTTATTTTAAACCTAATTTCAGGTACAACTTAGCCCATTTCTATAACCCCACGTAAGGATAATCTTGTCCCCTCCCGCATGACTTTGAAACAAAATCTTGGATACTCCGTTGGTGCACATCTCAAAAAATTATTAAATCTATTATATAAAAATACTGATGGCCATTTATAATAGATTACATGAATTTTTTTTTTAAATGTCTAATAAATCCATTGATAGAAGAAATTTTTCTTTTCATTTACCCATTTGTCAACAGATTTCGAATTAAGGATTATATATATATATATAATCCTACAGTAAAACCTCCCTAAATACAGTAAAACCTCCCTAAAGCGACCACGTTCCGTTCCAATAAAAATTGGTCGCTCCGAGAGGTGGTTTCTTAATGGAGGTCATGTTTAATCTAGATTTTAATTGTTGAAAAAATGTAACAATGTTACTAAAATTTATTTTTCACATTAGGAGAAAATATAAAAATTTAAGTATCAAAACAAAAGTTAATTACTTCAGAGTTTAAAAATGAATACATTGACGTTTGCTTTAATTTTATGGTTTTTTCTTTTATGATTTTTATTTCCAAGTCCTTTCGAAGTTCATTAAATAAATGGAATTTTTTTGAACGGAAACAATGACGATTTCATTAATTTATCTATTTCTTTGAGAGTTTCCAAACAGAATAGGGCAGGGGAGTTTATTGACTGCCATTCTTAATTTGCCATCAGGGTTAAATTCATTACCTAAAAAGGCACAAAGGGGTTTAAACACTTAAAAGTTACCGGAATTAAAAAACTACACTTAGTTTAGAAGTTTGATGAATAATGCGCTCTCCGGAATTATTTTTCTAATAAAACTTCCTTCAAGGGATCAGGAAAAAACGGAATTTGTTTCATTTTCTTCAAATAAATGGGTCGCTCATGGAGGGAGTTCAACTGAAATGGTCTCTGAATGGAGGTAAAATTAGTATTGAGCCTATGGGAATAAATTTCGTTCCATAAAAAAATGGTCGTTCAAGGACGTGGTCGCACAGGGAGGCTTCACTGTATATACATTTTAGCAACCTACTTGGCGTTTCTGCATCTGCCCATTTTACTGCATACATACTCAACGAAAGGTAAAACAACATTTACAGGCACCGACGACAGATGAACGAAGTTCTTAATATACAGTCAACTCTCGTCAGTTCGGAATAACAGGAGTCCACATTAAATAATGTTAAGGCATGTTAGTCAGTGAACTCTCCAATTATTCTAGCTAATGTTAAACCTATGGATTTGAGATGCATTCTTACTTTTAAAATATGTTCCGGGTTAATTAATTAATATCTTTAATTTATGGTTTTTCTGTGTACTAGAAAAGAAGAGTAAAAAACGTTTCTTTTTTTATTTAGTTGTAAAAATATTTTAAAAATATACGCTTAATTTCATATTTTATGGGATAAAATCTAACGAGTTGCGAGTAAGATTTAAACAATTCACATAAAATTAAACACATATGTATATATTTTTTTCTTAGTTGTCAAAAAATTTCTAAGTGACACTCTTTAAGAAGAGTTCACAGAAAACAGAAGTTTAAAAAATATTAATTTCCTCCAGATGAAATATTTTAAATATATGAATGATTTTTAATTCCATAGATTTAACATAGCGAAGGGGATTGGGGAGCTCAGTGACTAATACACTTAACATTGAATGGCCTTAAATAATCTCATTCGTTGAATTTAGTTTATGCCAGAAATTTAAAATGTTACCAACTTAATGCTAAAATAAAATAAAAATAAAAACTTTTTATTTATTTATTTAATTAATTTTAGTTAACAATCAAGTTAGTGACAGCTTCTGGTAAGTTACTGAGAAGAAACAAAATATGGAAAGAAATTGGAGTACTTGCATAATTTAACTTTAAAGTAATCTCTCACTTTGCGTTACTTGAACAAATTATATTTTTACTACATCGTCTACTATTTTTGCGACACACACGGAAATTTAATCTGATAAATCGCATTTTAATTGGTAATATCAGCGAAAAGCCATTAGCAATTTTCGAAACTTTCATGTTTTTGGTGGTAATTTTTTTTTCCCATTCATTATTGTCATTGACAATATTTTGGACATCTCAGTAACCGAATATACACCAGCGTTGTTTTTTAAGCCTTTATCTGCTGACGGTATTTATACGTACCATTAAAATAACTTGTTACAAAATTCATTTAATACATCGATTAGTTGTAATACAGTTTAGAATGAGTTCTAGATACATTACTTTATCTTGTTCCAAAAGCATTATTGGTTACACGAAACAAAAATATTTTTAAAAGGATGATTTCTTTTGCCTTTGCATCTTTTCAGCTTTCTTGGCGTTGGAGGGGAGCGGGGGGATTTTTTTCATTTCGGAAATATTTCTATATTTCTATTGTAAGAACATTATATTTGTACATTTCCTAATTCTACAAAATACTAAGAAAAAGGTTTAAAATAAAAGATTTGAGCGGGGTTGTAAATATTGTACAAAATCCCTATAAATTCAAATTTAATTAATCCTTCTAAAATTTATTAAATGATTCTGTAAATCTTCTAATGTAGTCTAAACGATTCACGAAAAATGCTTTAGAAGATAAAATTTTCATGAATTTATAATTCAGTACATAAAGGGTTTTAAAAAAATAATGTACAAAAGTAGTTTCAATTCTGCTCGGTGAGTTAGTGAAAAAATTGGCCGCATTATCGGGTAAGTAGCACATTTTAAGCGATGTCTGTAACATTAATTGAAACTAGGAAATGGAGGGGAAACGAAATTGGATTCATTGGCAGGAGATGGGCCTTATGAGAAAACGCATTAACGAGAATCCACTGTAATACGATTAAAAATAAATAAATAATAACTGAAAGGCTTTATCGATGAAGGTATACCCGTTCTATTAATATTTGAAGGAATATACAGTGGCCCTCATTATAATACACATTTGAATTTATAGTGGATTTTTTATTCTCGCAATTCCCAAGTAAAACAGAAAGAAAAAACTCGCAACTGCGCTTTTTAATAATTGAATATAAGGTGTAAATTACAATAAGTGTAACCAGGCTTTATTAACAGCTTTGGTTTGAAAACAATACTTTTTCGTATCAGGTGCTTCTTACAAAAATATAACAAAGTAACAATGCTACCGTGATATAAAACCATGGATGTTAGCATTCACATAATCACATTTAATTTTTAATTTGATTATAAAATGAAATACTTACAAATAATAACCTGGTAAATAACACATTGTGTAAAATGTTCGAATTCAGAGCAATTATAAGTTTACACTTTTCTGTAACTATATGCATGCCTTACAGGGAAAAACATAATCATACACTCGCAAGTTTTCAGCGAAGGAATATTGCAATGATTGGGATATTTCTAGAGATAATCAGCGGAAAAAAAGATAATCGAGGTAGATTTTCTGTTTTGGAGAGGATGGAGGGTGAAGACATTGTAATGGAATATTGGGCTATGTTTTTAGGGTTGTGGCGGTGTGCGCAAAACTATTTTATTTGGTTTTGATATATTCTAGGCTCTTTTTTTCGTGGCTCATGTTCAAAATTCCAGTGAGCTCAAAACATTGTTATTTTATTGGAATATATCAATAGAGCCAAGGTTTAGATATTGTTATTGCGATATTTAAAAAATATCAATATTTGTCGATATATTGATAAATAATCCAGTCCTACTAAATTTTTGCTTTATCTAAACTCTGAATGGCCCAGATTAGATAAGGCGAAAAATTCTGTACTAAATTACTGATGTTTAAATTCAAAGATTTCCCCGATCTTTACAAAGGAGTTAAACACAACAAAACCTTTAGTAATTGTAATAAAACAACTAAAACGTAACGATAATTTTAAAAAAATGGGGGGAGGGCGGTTAATGAAAGATACAATTGTAAAGAATAAACTTTAATGATTTATCTGCAACCTTTTTTTTACGGATAGAAGTACTGATTAATTATTTAAAATGTTGCAGAAACATACTACGCTAATCAGCACTCAGCGAAACTGTAAGCTAGACCAAAAACTAGAAAAACTAGACCAAAATGATTATCTTTACATAACAAACGCATATACGGCACATTATAACAGCTCCATGCCTAACTCTACAGAATAATAGCAGACGGATAATGAAATGACGCGACACAAATTCGATCTTTAATGCACTTTATTCCATCGTTTCCGCCAGGAGTAGCTAATCAATATACCCGGCTTTAATAGCAGAACAACTAACGCAATTTGCTTAACTATCAACTAAAAGGAATTCGCCTTTCTCAGATTGCGTGAATGATAAATACCACTGCTGTAATTTACAGGATTCATACAGACTTGAGAAGAAAAAAATCCAAGCTGCCTAGGAAAATTCAAAAGCGTCCAAGAATTTTAAAAGACTTAGTATATTTTTTTTTCACGTAAACCATGCCTTCGTACACAACCCTAATTTTTAACACTTCATTTGCTGGGGAAAGGGGGGAGGGGAGGAGAATTAGAAGAAAAACATTTAAAGAAAATTTTATTCTATTAAAATAAACTGGTTAGTACTAAAATTGTTAGGTAATCAAAATGTATTGTTTACTGGTTTCATGAATTTGAATACGAAATTGCTAGATAACTACTTCATGCAATGAGTAATTATAATATATGTATACAGAAGACACTGAAATCACAAATACTTATCACGCACACCAAGATTTTTAAACTAAATTCTGAAATATACGAAAAAATACAGTAACTTTATTTATTTATTTTTGTGGTGGTAGTGGGGGGAGGGGGGGGATAGGATGAGACTAATCATTTTACTTTTGTAAACATAGGATCATGCCATACATACTTAAGAAATCTGCTGAATTTCTGCTTTCCGATAATTTAAGGAGTTTTTAAGGAGTACTTTGTTTATTTAAGAAGTTCCAAGTGCTCCTTGGAATTTTTTAATTTATAAAGAGTCTATTAGCACCATGAACTTAGTTTTAAATTTATCAAGAACCTCCACAATTGTAATAAAACGAGTGGGGCGACGTACGTACAAGATCTAATTAAAAAATGAGCTAGAATAGAACATGATTAAAAACAAAGAAACTTCTATCTAAATATGTATTTATAAATTCATATTTGTATTCTATGGCGTCAAGAATGTTTCGTCTTTTTTGTGTGTGATCGGCGAATAAATTTCAGGCACTGGTGGTCCCACGTTGGCTTGATCGTATGATAATAAGTAAACCGGACATAAAAAATATACAATTATACAAACGTTATACTTATATTTTTAAAATATAACGTTACTATATATTAGAGATGCAACGAATATTCGGCCGAAGCCGAATATTCGGCCCATTCGGCCTGTCTGCCGAATATTCGGCTTCGGCCGAATATCAAGTCCATTATTCGGCCTTGGCCGAATAATACACTGTAATAAATGTTTTTATATTTACACAGTATAACTTCTTAATTTGACAATTTATATTCATCATATATAATGAAAATTTTATTTGAAATTAACTAACACTTTTTTTCCCATTAACTTTCATACTCCGAATGAGTTTTATCTACCCATTTTTATATAAGAGGCTAATTTAGGAATCATGTTAAAAAAAAAAAAAAATTATGCTGTATCAGTAAGTACAAAAAGTATCTGTAATAAGCTAACATAATCTGTTAAATTTAAAATTAATCTATTCAAAATTGTTTTAATACAGCTGTAACAAGCTAATTCAATGTTTTTTTTTTTTTTTTTATCATAATGTGAAGTTTAACATTTAACCCTTGTTACATAAAAAAATATTTCTTTCAATAATATTTTGAATTATACCTATAAAGAACATAAATATATGATTGATTAGATATAGATGTATTATATGTATAAGATATTTAAGTCGTATACGTTGCAATAGTTGAGGGTTTTTTGTTGTTGTTGTTGTTGTTTTTTTAGTAAAATACACTTAAAAGCGAAATATAATTTAAGTGATTTTTTTTAAGCCTGTTACTATTTCTTATTAAATAATGAAAGAAATGTAAATACTAAATTCTTTTAATTAGTATGCATTTACGTTTTAGATATTTTTTTCAAGAATAGCATTGTAATGCCTTAAAAAAAAATTAAAATGTTTTCAATAAACGTAGATTGTGATGCAGAAATAATAATAATCAGCATTCTCAGATGATAGTCTTTCTTTTTCTTTTTTTTCTCTTAAATGTTACCTGCTTCTGAAAATAACCTCTCACTATATATGGTACTTCCTGGTGCAGAAAGGTACTTTTTGGCTAATTGTGAAACGTTTAGAAAGTCTTCCGAATTTTTCGCCCACCACCCCAAAGGACGCTGTTGTCTTTCTAGTAGTGGCTGGGAAAGAAAATTACTAATTTCTTTTACTCTTCACATTGAGGCGCACTTTCTAAAGAGGCTTCACTGCTGACAGCAAAAAAAAAAAAAAAAAAAAAAAAAAGATAAATAAAAATTTTGTTAATTGTGAGCTTTATAAAGTCTACAGTGATTTCTTTCCACCATTTTAGAGGATATTCTTTTCACCCTTTCTATCAGTGGTTTTTCTTAAGATATTAAGATTTCTTATTTTTTATTTTATTTCATCTGAAAGCTGAAACTTATGTTTCCTAGTACTTTTAAAATTTTGTCATTATTTTAAAATGTAACAACAACACATATAATATCTATTAAAATGTAACTAGACAGTACCTGATGAGGAACTTTTGCTAAGAATTTTCTTTTTTGGGGGGGAGGGGGGGGGGGGTCTGAATTATATTATTGAGGCAATTTTTAGGCCGAACATGGCCGAATATTTTTTCAGAGTAAAATAATGCTTTAAAAAATTAAAAATTTGTATATAAATAATTTTTTAAAAGAAAACAATACATTTTAAATGAGAAATATACAAGAATTGTGCATATAGTGCATACCATATTTTGTTTTTAGGCAAAAATAAGCTCATTATTCGGCGGCCGAATAGGCCGAATATTCGGCTGCAACTTGGCCGAATATTCGGTATTCGGTTATTCGGCCAAACCACTATTCGTTGCATCACTACTATATATATAACTGAATACAACGTTATACTTTTTAAAAGTTATCTTTTTGAAGGAGAGTGCGTATTATCTGAGAAGCAATTACTGTAAATATTATAGAAAACATATTAGAATGAACATTAACCAACGAAATTGTGCAAGTTTCTACAAACGAACTAGACCAGAATGATGATCTTTATATAACTAACGCATATACGGTACATTATAACAGCTCCATACATAACTCCACAACATAATAGACACATAATAGCAGGCGGATAATCAAGCGACGCGATACAATTTCAATCTTTATTGCACTTAATTTCATCGCTTCAAACAGGAGTAGCTAATCAATATACCCCGCTTTAATAACAACTAATCCAATTTATTTAATTATCAAATGAAAAGATATTCGCATTTCCCATGTTACGTGCATGATAAATACCACAGCTGAAATTTAGTTTTTAAACTTATCACAAACCTCGGTTATAAAAACAAAGCAAGCAGGACATAAGACTAAAAAAATAAGTTAAATATACAATTGTAAATATTAAGTATAAATAACAGGGATTTGTTTAGGAAAGATTTATGTCCTTTAAAGAATCCTTCACAAACATTTTCATGTTTAAATATATTTACAAAACACCCTTTACAAAAATTTTCGTCTTAAAACAGGACGTTTAACAAAATACCTTGTCTTAAAAGTAGACATTTCACAAAACTTTTTCATTTTCAAACTGAATCTTTCCGGAATTTAAATCATTTTAAATTTAATGTGACCTGTAACAAAACAGCTGAAGTCGCCAAAGAACCTATTATGTGATAAAGGATCTTGTTAAAAATAGATAAAGGACAAACTGAATATAATGCAGACTTGCCAAGTTCTGAAAGCAAAAAATCAAGAGATATTTTTGTCATTGAAAACATTATTATTATTTTTTTTAATGTAAACATGTTTAGTGCAAGTTTAATTTTAACAGGGCTTGGTTATTATTGAAGCTTAAAAGGAAATATGTCACTCTTACTCAAATAAAGAAAATATGCACTCCATACAAGTAGAATGCATCTAAGCATATGATGTTTAGGATGTTTTAACATACAAATATATTAACTACATATTACAGGCAGGGTTCCCAGAAAAACATGACTGGCAAATTCCCTGACTTTCTCTGACCAAATCTCAAAAAATTCCCTGGCCAAACAGGCATATAACGAAATTTGCTACTCATTTTAGCAGTCCTTTGTCAAAATTAGCGATTTTTTTTTTTCTGCGATCGTTCTCCAAATTTCTCCTTTTATTTATTTATTTATTTATTTAATTTTTTTTTTTTTTTTTTTTTTTTTTTTTTTTTTTTTTTTGCGATTGTTTGATGAATTTCGCAACATTTTTCATTTTTTCTCCAAGGCTTTTCCATGACTTTTTAGAAAATATTTGTAAATTCCCTGATTTTTCCTATATATTTTGAAATTTCCCTGACTACTTTGAAATTCCATGACTTTCCATGACGCTGGGAACCCTAACAGGAAAGGGGAGAGTTTTGTTCCGCATAAACATATATAAATCTATAGTGAAGATCTTAGACAAATCGAGAATCCTCAATTGAGACAAATTATGAATAATCCAAAATATGTCTATAGTATGAAGATTAATCTTCATATATATTCCACGAAATTTCAGGTGATCACAATTTAAATCCAAGGTTGGGAGAGCTTAATTATAGACTTCACGATTCAAGATATTTTACAACTGAAAATGGCGCTGGTGTTTTTCAGTATAAATCCAAGTCAAGCACAAGATAATTAAAAACTTTGTATATTTACACTTATAAATATTTACAGTATATACAACGAAAACATTTGGATACTATTTCTTTAAAAACATGTAAATATTCCACACTGGGAATTCCAGATAATTTCTTTTATATGTTCAAGAATATTTATTTCTCCCTTTTCGGAAGAACAAGAAATACACAGCCAGCATGCTACTTTCGAGATTCACATTTAAATTGAACTATAAACAAGAGAAATGCTTTTAAAACAATTAATACTTCAGAAACTATTTCTTCTAATAGAAGACCACGATAAAAACCTATACGCAGCTTATTTATCTGCTGCGTTCAAGATTCACATTCACAAAACCAACTAAAAAAGGAACAAGCAAGAAAAAAAAATGTTTTTTAATATCAATTCTCTCAAACGTCACGTGATCCTTCGCGGCGCCCGCCTGGCTAAGAGAGGCCCGCGAGAGAAGATTGCAAAATATTCCACATAGTAACAGTAAAAAAAGTCTTAAAGATTCATCATTTATAATGAATCTAAATGTAGTTTAGACATAAAATACTACTGATCAATCACACTAAAGAACAACTACACCTGTACAGAAGTTTTCATCACTGAATCGCAGTACATTTGATTGTAAAATAGAAGAATATTTAAAAATGTGAAAAATCAAGAGAAATATGTTAAAAATCAGGAGTATGGAAAAACGTGAAAATCAGGAGTCTCCTTTGGCAAGTCTGAAATGTTAATTTAAAATTCACAAAATCAGAAATAGATTTTTTAGTTGTTTTTATACAAGTAAATAATGCAAAATTCACAGGAAATTTTGGTATTTTAATTCGCTAAATTTTGTAAAGTGCACAAGAAATCAAATTTTGGGGTTACATACACCCAACCTCAGCACTTACCTTATTAAAAAACACGTCACCACTTAAGGGTTAAATAAAGTAAAAACAAAAACTGAATAGAGTGGATCAACGAAATATTTGGGGATATTTCGAAACAGTGGGGCACTATTAGAAAATGGTATTAATGTTTGATCAAGACAAGAAATTGTGAATCTTACAAGCAAAGATAAATTTAATGATGTTCTCAAACTCCCTGCTCAACAACGCAAAATTTTCTGACACGTTTTCTGACTCATTTTTAAACGCAAATGCATAAAAAAGCAGGCCTGACTATTGAAGCGATTTGTAATCGAATGGTGTTTTTTCATTTTTTTTATGAATATGTCACTTGTCAAGTTATAAGCCATTGTGTCCACATGACAACAGGATTCTCTCGATCCCCGCGCTGTCGCGTCCGCAAATTCGGTTCAAAACGGCAAGTTTTATCGTATTTTCAGAAAGATCTTCTGCCTTTACCACAAAAATGGAAAATACCACTGACTCCATTCCATAGTTTCTGGATAAATAAGAACACGTACCAATTTTATCAGTTTCCGAGTATAAATGAATTAAAAAATGCGCCAGAAAGCAGCTCTTTTGAATTTGAGAATACCCTCAGTAAGCTAGCATCAAAAAGGGGAGTAAAAGCACAGTGATAAAATTTAAATTTATTCAAAACGGTGCAAAATGCAACTAACCACGGCTAATTTACAATCCTGCTCAAAACAGTTATACAGATAATACCACTAATAATACTGTGTCATGCTTCACAGATGAATTGAAAAAGAATCCATAATTGTCAGAGAAATTTTTGTGTGTGTTTGAAAAGGATAAAATCTTCAACTTTTCTGGTACTAAAAGAATCTTCATATACGGTTAGAAAAGCTGAAAAGTTTATCTATATTGTATTGTTTCTAGCGGGTCATTGTATTGTAAATGAAAGTAAAGTTGAGTGATGAGTAAATATTAGGTATATTTTAGATATCGAATGCCGATGTTCTCATAACTCCATTTCTTTTACAATACTAAACAGAAGTTCAACATACGTGCCTAAATGCTGTTCCTAATACATAATAAGAAATAAAAAAAGAATTCAAGAAGATGTTTTCTTTTCGGTCTTCACCAAAACAAATGTTTAAATTAAATTTATATATATATATATATATATATATATATATATATATATATATATATATATATATATATATATATAAACTAATCTTTTTATACTTTCCTTCGAAGAGAATCCAGGGGTCGATGCAGGTTTTTATTCTTGGGTCCCATTTTGTGAAAAGTAAAAGTTATTTTTGTGAATTTTATAATATTTTTGTGAAAAATACCATTTTGTAATGAAAGTTGAAATCCAGTTACTCAAATTCGAACGAGGAATTTATTAACAAAAACTTCTTTAAATCCCCTTGCTAAAGTTTTTGCTTTTCGTGACATGGTTTTATTTACAAATTACATATTTTAAAACAGTTTTTATGTAAAAGATTGTAACGAAAGGGGCCTGGCCTATTTTATTAAAAGGAATTTTGTAAAGGGTCCTGTTTTATTAAATTCATTTTTGTGAAGAGGCCTGTTTTATTAAGTTCATTTTTGTGAAGGGGCCCATTTTATTAAATTTATTTTTGTGAAGGGGCCCATTTTATTAAATTTATTTTTGTGAAGGGGCCCATTTTATTAAATTTATTTTTGTGAAGGGCCCCATTTTATTAAATAGATTTTTGTGAAAGGGCCCTAAATAGGCCCCAAATTTTGCCTGGATCGACCCCTGGAATCATATAAATAATAATTTCATTTCCTTCTTTGCTTTTTATGTAAGCTCCGTATTTACTTTTTTCCTCCCGCTTAAAAGCAGAAACAGATTTTGTTTAAATAGAACACACTAATAAATAAAAAATACACAATCAATAAAAAACGATTTGAAACAAAATGAGAAAAGCACGGCAGGATTGGATGCTGTTTCTTTCATTGATTTATTTATTTTTAAACTAAAATTACTCTCAGTAATTTAAAATTATTTTTTAAGAATTATTTTGGAAAAAATATAACACTTTTTTTAAAACTAAAAGAATTGTTTCTCTTAATAAATTTTCTAAACAATTACTTGTCTAGATTAATAATTCTCATTAGAAACCTATTATTTAGAAATAATTAAGCAGAAATAAAAATTAACTAAAAGTTTAAAAAAAAAATATTTTTTTGTTTTAATCAAAATTATCTTCACATATGGATATCGCTTTAAATACCTGCGTATCAGAGCATTTTTATTTAATGAAGCAGAGTTTTCTTTTTTAGATTTTGGGAACAAAATAAATTGCTTCTACGTTAAAACGTTCATCGCAGCATTTACACATCCGAATTTTGATTTCAACAATCCTATATAAATTTTCTACGTAGCATTTTTATTAATTTAGCTTTGTATATTTTAATTAAAAGGGTGTTTTTAATATAGTATTAATGACGCAATTTAAATTTGATAAAACACATAATCAATGCGTGACAAACTAAATTTAACATGCCTATAGTTAATAGATACAAATCTATATTATCATATACAGTGCTGCTCAAAGAATTCGGATAATTTATCGATTGCAGATGGGAACAGCTGAAATTAGGTTTTCAAATGTGTTTCAATATAGTTGAATTAGACATAATATTTTAAATTATTAAACGGTTCAGTTTTGTTACATTATTCTGAATTTGTTGGAAAGTGTTTCATAGTCTATGCTTGACGCACGATTTTTTTTTTCTTGTTATATGTATTATTCTTACTATTTTTAAGGACTAGCTGTTCTTCAGCGAGACAATTTCAGGTGATTCATTTAAACAGTAACTGGGAATGAAAATGAAAAAGTTCAGTTGTTTGGAATTTGAATTAGACCATCTGAACCTTTTATGAGCATGAGCGAATAAAAACGGATCCGCTTTCATAAATATTTATTTTCGAGTTAAGGAAGAAAAAGGCGGGAGAGAAGGTTAAAAAAATTATCGAGCATTGTTTAACCAACAGTTTAAAGTGTACAAAAAATAAATAAATAAACAAATAAAAAATAAATAAAAGGTTTTGAAAAAATAATGAAACGAAAGTAACGCCGTTGACAAAAACATTAATAAAAGGAAAAACAGGCACGCAATCAATAAAGGACTTAAAAACAAACTAACTGAAGTACTAGAATAAAAATAAGATGACTTCTATAAAAACAAAGAAACTTTTTAGATTTTTTTCGGAGAAAAATAAACATGTAACCTTTTATATATATATATATATATTTTCAATACTTGGAAAAAAAATAAATCTTTTTTATTTTTCGAAGTCTGGTACATGAAAATAATTTTTTTTTAACTATATTTTAAAGGATTTGCCTTTTTATTATATTTATACGTGTTACTTGAATAATAATAATAATAATAATAATAATAATAATAATAATAAAACAAGGAGAGGAGGGGAAGATATCGCTGCCTTTACATTTTATAAAAACGCAACTACATCTAAATTGAAAATAATTATAACAATGAAATGCATGAAAACGGTAAATCGCTTTTTTTAGTGCCAGAAAAAGCTGAAAATTAATAAAACTAAAAATATTATAACTCGGTAAATTTAGGTCATACAACAAAGGAATTTTTATTGTTTCAGTTGTATGAACACGGAGAATATTTTTCTAAATATAACTTACATGGAACCGTAAAAAATTTTAATTTTCAAACTTAAAAACTAGTTTAATTAAAAAAGAAATATTTTGACGTAAGTGGATTTTCATATGATGAACAACATTTGAAAACATAACACTATTACAAATAACACTATACCATTTAAACTAATGATTTAAGAATTAAATATTTTAACGATAAGAGGAGTAAAGAGTAAAATACACTTTTACAAGCACTCGGCGATTAAACTTATGGAAAAAAACAGCCAAATACAGGATTTTCCGATTATTATTTAGTGGATAAACATACCTATTTTAATATTGTCAGATCTTAATTTTAGACAAATAACTTTTTTTTAAAGTACTTATGTTGTTAGCTACACAAGTAACTAAGCTTAGTCAGACACTTATGCAGTTAGCTACTTAAGCATATTGTGTATAACTTTTCTGTAAACTTAAATTTAAAGTAGATTGGATTTAATATCTCAAGTTTATTCAAAACAATATAAATAAAAATATTTTTATTTAGTACATAAATTAATTGTTTACTGTAAACTTATTATAGATTTTTTAATTAAATATTCTGTGACATAAATCTGCTTACTGGCTACTAAAGAAATTATTCTCACTTGCCAGTATCTGGCTACTAAAAAAACTACCGGCCAGTGGCTACTAAGCAAAAATCGTTATTTTCCTTTAAAGGGGGGGGGGGGGGGGGAGCAACCAGCACTTAGACAAATGAAAAAATTATCAATAAAGTTGAAATCGTGGATAAACTTTTTTATTTCAAAGGACTCCGTAAACTTTAAATATGCTTTAAGGGGGTCCGGGACACAAAAATCTTCAAATTTTCTAAAAACATTGTATTGCATTAAAAATTTCTCTGTATTTTTCGTGTCCCCGGACCTATTAATAGAATATGATAAAATAGGAAACACAATATACTAGAAAGAAGGATTTTTTCAGAATTTTAAGATAGAAATAATATAAGAAAAAAAAATAAGTAATCATCACAAAGACTAATGTCTAAATCTTATTTTCAGACTACAACATTATTTAGGCTCGCGGCAGGTTTTCTGCAAATAGCATTTTGTTTTATCTGTTAACAACCAGAAAAAGCGACGACGACGACGAATATATACATATAAGAAAATGCCAAGAAACAAACCCTTTTCACTTTTAAAACAGGAAATATACACGACATTTGACATTTTTCATAAGTATAGTGAGATCAAAAGAGTGAAAAAGTCGGCCGTCTGACTTTATTAAAAAAGCAACATTTTTTATTCTTTTTTTTCTTTCTTTGTAAAGTATTATAAAAATGAATATAAATAAATGTAAGGTTTACATTTTGAATACGGTCGACAACATAAGGAAAAATAAAAAATACCTGGCTACTTTACAGAAGTATCGCAAAGAGTTTAAAGTCCTTGATGTATCATTTTCCTACCATTTTAGAGGCCACTGTTATAAAAATATTAATCAAAGATTGCAAAACTCATTTTTTACTTCGTTTGGCATGGTACCACAGAACGAAACAAAATAGAATAAAGATTTAGGCACGCGCATACCCTCATTATATGCTAATTAAAATAAAATACTACAAAAACAGATCGAATAAATCCAAAGATAATTCACCCTACATATTAGTTCAGAGTTCACATAAAAAAAAAGAAGAAAAATTTCAATCACGGCATAAGACAATTCTCGCATGGAAACGAAAAAAAAAAAAAAAGTTTCACACAGATTCCCCCCCCCCCCCCCCCCCCCCAACAACGTCTGCTGAAATTAAAAGATTGAATATACGGGTATTTCGATAAACCAGGATCGTTATCACCAGAACTACGTCAGTTTCAGCGTCGCTATATCTTAAATTAAAGAAAGAAAAAAACCTTATTTTCGTGTTTGAGTTTTGACAATCGTAGTTATTAACTTTAAAAAACTAAGCACTCCTTCTGAAAAAGAAAAACCCAAAAAGATGGGAAATGGCGCGAGCCGTAGTAATTAAGAGGTATTTTTTAATTTTAAGCAGAACGCAATTAGAAGATCAATTAACATTTTCTTTAAAAGCAATAAAATGTAAAATACGAGTGCAAATTTAAAGAATTTGAATTTTATTCGGCGAACAATGACATATATGAACGCTTTTCTTACTTTTACTTTTTCCTAAAACAATTACGATTTCCATAAAAAGAGGGAGAAGAAGACGGCTGATTAAAGTTTAGACACTTGGATTTTGTTCTTTAAAAAAAATTTGATAACTTAATTGCAACTTGTAATTCTGATCACAATACAGGTGGTAGAACTCTTATTTAACGAGACTGGGAGCTGCAAAAGGGCTCATTAAATCCTTTATAGCCCCCCACCA
This sequence comes from Maratus speciosus, assembly GCA_963932465.1. NCBI lineage: Eukaryota > Metazoa > Arthropoda > Arachnida > Araneae > Salticidae > Maratus > Maratus speciosus. The sequence continues at coordinate 93,858,948 of OZ010799.1, forward strand.
CCCTCCAGAAAAATAAATAAATAAAACGACATAAAATTATGAACATATAAAAACGATACACATCAAAATATTGATGTTCAACGTGCTTTTTTATTATTAAATAACACATTATACAAATGTTTAAAGATTTTCTATAGAATTTTAAATATTAAACAGACGTCATAAGTACTTCCCTGTTACATAATTTGGTGAGAAAGGTTTTAGTATATATAGAAAGTCTGTTTAGCTGGTCGAACGATTAGTTTGCTTTTTATGGCACAAAGTGCCAAAATGATCATGCTGTGCCAAACAAGGGCACTGAAAATATAAAAGTTAGAGTTAAAGCGATATTTGGAGGGTAAAAAAAAAGTACAGAAAAACCATACTGCAGACCTGTATAAAAATGACAATAGCAAGCATATTAAGGCCCCAGCCTTAATTATTGGTTCTAGAATAATGAAATTTAGAAGATAAGTCTACTTTATGACCCAAGAATCTACATAGGGAGGGTTTTGGAAAGTGTTTAAATTAAGGGTAATTTAAGATAAAAAATTAATAATTAATAATCTACTCTGGTTTTGTTTAAAAAAATCTGGTAATTACGTATTTTTCCTCCCCACCTTTTTAAAGAGTCTTGCAATCTTAAAAAGCCAACACATGGGGAGAAAAAGAAAAAAATTTTAACCCCTTTTTTGTCTTGCAAATTACGACAGCAAACTGAAAAAGGCTTGAACACAAAATACAAGCTCTACAAAAGAAAATTTTCAACAAATTCAGAACGCGCCTTCAATCCGTTATCACCATCGCCTCTATCAGAAATGTATCGTATGACAAAACGAGAGTGGAGAGCATCATTTGCATACTGAAAGATCGTGTCGCAAGCATTTTTCAAATATTTAGAATTTTGGAGAGTATCAGTGATGCCGGATGTGAAGCAAGATGCTAAAAAGAAGTTGAAGAAGCTGATATGACAAAAAGATGCGTGTGTGTATGTGCCTGATGTGTGGGTGGGTATATATAGGATATATAATAAAACTTTTTGCAAATAAAGGAACTATTAAATCACAAGATAATCGCCAATATAGATTTAACCAAATATTAGAATACGTTAGAAAATTACAATCAAATATAGCTAAATGCACCGAATAATAAAAGAAAGGAGGGGGGGGGGATCCAAAAAAGGAGTAATAACATGTAGTAAATTTAAACATAACGGATTACAGTTCTCACGACTCGAATGCTTTATAGTGTATTTTTAAATATGAATGATGGATATTAAACGCTACCAAGTTCTGCATCAACCTAATAGATGTATAATGCTTTAGTTACATCAGGATTGTGGGACATGCTACATCAGACGCTATTACTTTCATTTGCGTTATATTTAAATGTGGAATGTAAACTCTCGCGATATAAGGGGGTTAAAAAAACCTCAAATGTTGAATTTGTTTTAAGAAGAAAAAACAGAATGAAATATATATATATATATATATATATATATTACAGGCTTATAACGTTAAATATTTATGTTCTTATTCAAAAATTACAAAATCATACGGAGTTTCCATTTTTCAAAAAAGAAAAGGATTTAAAAAGTTGCCGAAGTTGGAGTTTAGAACCGAATTTGCGGACGCGATAATCCGGGAAAAGTCGTCACGAGGCAGCAATCGCTTATAACTCAAGATGTAATACATTTATGGAAAAATCTCTTTATTTGAGAAATAACTTAATGGCTTTAAAAGTAATGATGATGGAATAGTGGAAGAGGAGGTAGATACAGTGAAATAACCGTAAAAAGACGTTCCAAATAGACATCCCGACATCTATTTAGCGATCAGCTCCAAATAGCGGACTAATGCCGCGATCTCGGAGTTTCTGCTATTGAGAGGTTGTACTGTAGTAAGAAAATGTAAAGAGACTAGACATTTGTGCAATGTTTATGCAATGAAATTATATATTTTTTAAATGTTCACATTTTTTAATGGTTTCATAACCTATTCGAAATTCATTACAGAATAAAAATGAGTAATTAAAAAAAATTAAAAGAATTTAAAGAGCATGAGAAACATTAATTTACTTCCTGATCTATCCCCAAAAATAGTTCACTTACATACATACGAATTTAAGTATGTAAGATACATATGTATGTACGATAATACGAACTTGATACGGTGAAAGAAAACTTTTATATTTTTATGACTCGATTTAGAAGCCTTAGTCCCGTTTACCTCACATTCCTATTTTGATATTTGCGATATTAAACTTCACTCGAAAACTTTTATGCTTCGCCACCTGAATAGTGGACAATACAGCCATAAAAATAAATACTGCAAAACTTTTTCCCCCTGTTTTTCTCGCCTCCAAAAAGGGAAAAATAATAAATAAATACATAAATAATAAAACAAAATAAATAGTCCACGTTGCTGGTAAACCTACAATCCCTAAAATTCCATAATCCGCGCAACTTTCAATCTCTAGTATTCTGAAATACTAAATATTTAGCTTTTCTTTGCCTTATACTTTACTTTTTTTACTCCGTCACGAAAGCAAACAAACAAACAGAGATGTAGCGACAGTCAAAAAATTCGAAAAGAAAACAAACATTCATGCAGTAGCGGTTTTGGAAGAGTCTTTATGAAGTCAAACATAAATGGAAAGAAAGAAAAGCTATTCAAGTGAACTTTAAAGTAGAGGTGAAAGTAAACTTATGTTTCCTATTCAAATAAGAGTTTAATTCTAAATCACTGAATTGTAAGGTACTTAAAACCTCTTTAAATAATTAAAACGTTTTTTACGTTTATTTATGGCTTTCACTTAATGTCGCAAAAACAGAAACTGTCGACATCCTCTTTACCTTACGTTCATACAAATCTAACCATTTTATTTATTTACTTATTCTTTCTTAATGAATGTTGGGTAATGCAAGCACAGTATATTTCCGTTAAGAGAATATTTATTTTTCAGCACGTGCGAACTGAGAAAGTTTAGTTTCAAACAAAAACTATTCAATGTGTTTAAAAATCCCAATTAAACTTTAAAAGGAGATAAAGCTGGAGAGAAAAAAAAAATATTCTTTTGATTGTCCGGAAATGTCACATTTAGATGGTGTAAGACTCTAAAAATAGTTTTCACTCTTGTAACAATGGCAGGTACTTATACGTTCTCATGATGTAAATTGTCATTTCTCGTACAGATATTTTTTTTTAAAAACAAAATGCACCACTACATGATTTCTTAAACAACTTCATATAATAAAACATAATATTTCTATTAAAACTACGTTATAATTTCTGCGTGATTAATTTCAGTTAATAATTCACGTAATCAGAAGCATACAGAGGAAGGAAGCGGGTGGATTATGGGGCGCCAGACCCAGTCTCTAAATCAGTGTTCTGTTATTTAATCATGGGCCATTTGACCGATAGCCCATCACAGCCACCATGCTGCCCATTACCGTAGAAACATATCAGATCATCCCTGCCCCCTCCTTTCTCCCCCACTCTTGAAATAAAATCCTGGATTTGCTACTTTCCGTAACTCAAAAATTCAAGAAAAATTACTTTATAGTTGAATGCCTGAGTATGCTAAAATTGCTAGGAAAACGGGGCTACACCTGTGATCGCGAAAGGGTCGACATCGACCCCCCCCCCCCTCCCCCCCTCCCCTTCAAGAATCGATATGATATTGAAAGGCGCCGGGGAAAATAAACTATTTAAAATTTAATATAAAGTTTTTCCTTGTTTTGTTAAGATGGGATTAATTTGCCTAAAACAAATGCAACTGAATACGATTTTGAATTTTTGGGGGGAAAATGTGACTATTAAAATAATTTAACACCTTTTTTTAAATATTTTTCGTCTTTTAAGTAATTTACACATAGCGTAATTTTAAGTTTAACGCTTAATCTTGTCCAGAATCATCAATCTCAACAATTACATCGACAATGTCAGTAACTTTCAGAAAATGAATAAAAATTTCATTGTATCAAGTGCATACCTGATTGCATATAAACGTATTAAACGTATGTAATAAGAATAAACAATCAAACTCCCGTTAGCGTCTTTTTATTATTATTATTATTATTATTGGGGAAAAATATTATTTAAATTAATAAAAGGGAACGGGGAGTTAAGAAATCCTTTAAGGAGGCTACGGTTAAAAAAAAAAGTTTGGTGATCCCTTCGCTACACTGGAAGAAAAATAATAAAAATTAAAAAACCTTTGAAAAAGTAACATTTCTACTTTTAAAATATTCACAGTCAATTTTTAGTTTATCTAAAATTAAACCTTAAGAATGTTTTTTCTATTTATTTATCAACGAACTAAATATTTATGAAAGAAATCTAACCCGTAACTGGAGACGGGAGTCAGAATGAATCCGCGTTATTCTTTGGCTCTGATTATCTTTTTTTTTTTTTTTTTGTCCTTGAATAAAATCATTCCGCAGTACCGACAAGTAGTTATTTTATCATTACATGATTTCCAGAATATATTGCGTTTCTAAAAAAAAATTCCAATGCTGTTTACAAAAGACAAAAAAGGAAAATAACTTTATAAGAAAATTCATGTCTCCAGTTACGGGCTAAGCATATTCAGATATATTATGAAAAATATCCCCTCCCCTTCCCCGAATAAATGTTAATAGCTCTTTATTTTTTTAAAACCATGGGTGGAAGAAGTCTAAAGCTAGAACTGAAAATTCGGTATAACAAAACGGAAATGGGCTAGAAGATTTCTATGTCTTGCATTATGGATATATATATATATATATCTTTTACAATAAAAGAAAGCTATTTAAAATTCTTAGATAGTACAATAGCTGTTATTTAAGTTATATAAAGTAGAATTTACTAAGGAAAATCTCTCCGAGTCTGAAATTAGTTCTGAGACTAAAGGTCTTTCACCCACGTTTAAAACTAAAATCAAACCTTAAAACAAATGTTCTCAAATTTTTCTGCAGTATGATTTTGCAGAGACATTCATTTCCAACACATTTCCGTTTTTCTCTAAATAACTTTACCAGTTTCTTTCATATTAAAGCAACGTTCAATGTTCTCATGAAATCTTTTAATAAGCTAATTACATTAACGATTTTTTTTCCTCTCTTAAATATTCAGCTGCTATTTTTATCTTATTTCGTATCTGTATACGGCACTTTTTTTACATTTCGCTACACTTATTTGAAGTGGATTTGAATAAAAACTGTCATTTTCACTCAGAATGTATCTCTATAAAAAATACCGAAAATTTTACGGCTCCAAATGAAAGCTAAAATATAAAAATTGAATTTATTACGGCCATTTTAAGTGCTTTTCTGTGCTCCGGCTTGCAGTTAGAATTTTTATTCGAACCGACTTATTTTCACCTTTAGCTGAGGTTCGTCTGAATTGCTTTTTCTCTCTTTTTTTATTTAGATTTGACTCTTATAGAGGGCTTTCGGAAACTACCGTTTTATCTATGTTTACTTTGATTTCTTTGCGAGTTTCTTTCTTTCTTTCTTGTTGCAGATATATTTTTTTCCCTTTCGCTGTTTTATTTATTAGTATTATTTTCTTATTTCTGTACGTCTCTGTGGTTTGGTAGAAGAGTCAATGTCCGATTTCATGCTTTTGAGGGGAAAAAAATGGGTTTTTTTTTTCCAATTATTATTTTTTAGATATGAAAAAAAAAAAAATACAGAAGAAATAATCCTTCATGGATTGTATTTACTCTTTTTTTGTACTCCTTTTTTCAAATAATTTTATAATATCTAATTAAAACATTATTAAGGTATATATGCACACCTTTAACTTAGTTTCCGCTATAACAGAGCTATTTTCTTCTGATGGACAGATGGCTTCTATTATTATGAAACAGCCATTATAAATGAAGTGTTAGGTGAACATGAAAGAGCAGTCGTAGAAAGTTACAACTGATTTTCTGGTCAGAATGGGGGGGGGGGGGGGATTGGCCAATTTTTTTCATGTCTTTCATCTTCACCTAATACTTCAATTTATAATGGCTGTTTCATAATAAAGGAGCCATCAGTCCATCAGAAGAAAATGATCCAATTCAAAGATGTAAGTTCGATTGGAAAAAAACTATTTAATTTTTTTTTTTTTTTTTTTTTTTAAACTAAATTCTGAAAAAGCAGAATTCTTGTTCTCTAGTTATTTTCTTACTTTTGCACGTCTCTGTGGTGTTATTCGAACCGACTTATTTTCACCTTTAGCTGAGGCTCGAATGAATTGCTTTTTCTCTCTTTATTTAGATTTGACTCTTATAGAGGGCTTTCGGAAACTACCGTTTTATCGATGTTTACTTTGATTTCTTTGCTAGTTTCTTTCTTTCTTTCTTGTTGCAGATATATTTTTTTCCCTTTCGCTGTTTTATTTATTAGTATTATTTTCTTATTTCTGTACGTCTCTGTGGTTTGGTAGAAGAGTCAATGTCCGATTTCATGCTTTTGAGGGGAAAAAAATGGGGTTTTTTTTTCCAATTATTATTTTTTAGATATGAAAAAAAAAAAATACAGAAGAAATAATCCTTCATGGATTGTATTTACTCTTTTTTTGTACTCCTTTTTTCAAATAATTTTATAATATCTAATTAAAACATTATTAAGGTATATATGCACACCTTTAACTTAGTTTCCGCTATAACAGAGCTATTTTCTTCTGATGGACAGATGGCTTCTATTATTATGAAACAGCCATTATAAATGAAGTGTTAGGTGAACATGAAAGAGCAGTCGTAGAAAGTTACAACTGATTTTCTGGTCAGAATGGGGGGGGGGGGGGGGGATTGGCCAATTTTTTTCATGTCTTTCATCTTCACCTAATACTTCAATTTATAATGGCTGTTTCATAATAAAGGAGCCATCAGTCCATCAGAAGAAAATGATCCAATTCAAAGATGTAAGTTCGATTGGAAAAAAACTATTTAATTTTTTTTTTTTTTTTTTTTTTTAAACTAAATTCTGAAAAAGCAGAATTCTTGTTCTCTAGTTATTTTCTTACTTTTGCACGTCTCTGTGGTGTTATTCGAACCGACTTATTTTCACCTTTAGCTGAGGCTCGAATGAATTGCTTTTTCTCTCTTTATTTAGATTTGACTCTTATAGAGGGCTTTCGGAAACTACCGTTTTATCGATGTTTACTTTGATTTCTTTGCTAGTTTCTTTCTTTCTTTACTGTTACAGATACATTTTTCCTTTCGCTATTTTATTTATTAGTATCATTTTATTACTTTTGTACGTCTCTGTGGTTTGATAAAGGAGTCAATGTCCGATTTCGTGCTTTTGAGAAAAACTGGGTTTTTTTTTTTTCCCAATTATTTTTTTAGATATTTAAAAAATATTACGGAAGAAATAATTCCTTATGGATTGTATTAAGGGAACTCTGTACTCTCTGAACTTTTTAAATGCGGTTGTAATTATATAAATTTGTAGCACCTATAGTCGTCGTTCGGTCCGTCTGTATATAACAGAGCAAAAACTACCCAACCGAATGGTATGAAATTTTAAATATATAATTGTTGCAAAATTTTGTCGAGTCATTTCAAATTTTATGAAAATCGGATGTATAGTTTAATTAGAGGGACAGTCAGAATTTTTCCGTTGCATGACAGTCAGTGGGGAAAAATGATTTTCAAGTGCATTTTAATGATGTTACCAGCCTTTCGAACAGAATGAAATGGATATGCACTAAAATATACATTCAGTACAATATGCGATGCAAAAAATACTTATAAAACTAGTTATAGTACGAACGCACCTCATTTGCCGCGTTTGATGTGCAATTTCCAACTTGTTTTAATTTTATAATATTTTATAATATCTATTAAAATACTATTAAGGTATCAAATCTGCACACCTTTAAAACGCCATTTTACGGTTAAAATGTCGATTTTTCAAATTTACGATAATGTTAAAAACCCACCTTTTACCTTTTTAATACTATTTAAATTTTGTTTTATCTTATTTAGAACCAGAGTTATAGCTGTTTTAATATTACAAGATAGGGTAGTAATAATTGTATTTTAAGCATATTTTGGCTTATTACGAAAAGCAATTTTAATCATGTTTTCGCTAGATACGAAAAGCGCGCCGCTACAGGAGCACCCGATGTACAACAAAACATAAAAAATAGAGAAAATCGCACAAAAATCGTTATCACAGCGCCCCCTTCACGGGGAACATCTTCATTGTCAAGTTGGACCTGGCGTCATACTCAAAAACATATGGGAACGTCCACTGTTACTCTTGTGACCATTCGTGTGGTTTTTTAGAAATTATTTTACTATAAAATATAATTAAGATAAAAATTGATACAACCAGTAAAATACTATTGTGCTCCACTCATTTAATATATATCTAATTTGTAACAAAAAGCATTTCCCTTGTTTATATAATCAATCAAAATTTTGTTACTCGAGACCAGAATGTCACAAGAGTCATTTAATATATACATAAGTAATTTTTTTTTTGTTGTTATAAATTAGATATATGTTTGTGTGTGGAACACAGTGGTATTTAGCTGGTTATATCAATTTTTATCGTACTTATATTTTGTAATAAAATAATTGGAATTATATATGAAAATTTGCTCTAATTATCGCAAGAGTAACGAATAGACGTTCCCATATGTATGAAGTTTACTTCAATTCTATGCATAACTTACCACGCACTTTTCGAAGATACAATATTGAAAATAACACAGAAATCGCTATTACAGCGTCCCCTTCCGGTGGAATATTCTCAAATTCAACTGGACGTGCTGCCCATAGCCAAAAACCGTATCTACGAAATTTCTGTGCGTAACTTCATATATTTTTCGAGGATACAATGAGGATACACATACACACGGTCAGACAAGACATTTCGTAAAAACATGTTTTTAGGGATCTCAGTAAAACCCGTCAAAAAAAGAAAGTCGAAAAAAAATTTCGATTACATGACAGTAGACTCCCTCACATCCACACAGCTTGGGACCAGAGGTTGTGAGAAT